>APFE030028346.1:19757-81192 GCA_000404065.3 Pinus taeda | reverse complement strand
TTGTGAGTAGAAGGATTAAACAATCTATAAGCTTTATATTGAGAACAATACCCTATAAAGGTACATCTGATGGCTTTTGAATCTAGTTTTCTTCTGTCTTCCTTTGGAATATGGGAAAATGCTTTAGACCCAAACACTCTTAAATGTTTTACTGCAGCCTTAAATCCATATAATGCTTCATAAGGAGTTTTAAACTCAAGACTCTTTGTAGGACTCCTATTTTTCAAATAAACTGCAGTATTCAATCCTTCAGCCCAAAAACCATCCGAAAGATCCTTACCTTTCAACATGCTCCTCGCACATTCCACCAATGTTCTGTTCTTTCTTTCTGTTACTCCACCGATGTAATATCTGATGGCTTTTGAATCTAGTTTTCTTCTGTCTTCCTTTGGAATATGGGCAAATGCTTTAGACCCAAACACTCTTAAATGTTTACTACAGGGTTAAATCCATATAATGCTTCATAAGGAGTTTTAAACTCAAGATTCTTTGTAGGACTCCTATTTTTCAAATAAACTGCAGTATTCAATGCTTCAGCCCAAAAACCATTTGAAAGATCCTTACCTTTCAACATGCTCCTCGCACATTCCACCAATGTTCTGTTCTTTCTTTCTGTTACTCCATCGCTGTAATATCCCATGGTCTTTACAATACTTGATAAGCTCATCCTTCCTGTATTCTCCCCCTTGATTGGAGCGGAGAATTTTTATATGCTTCCCTATTTGCTTTTCAATCATGTTTCTGAACTGCTTAAAGTATTCAAATGTGTGACTTTTCTTATTCAAAAAACATACTCAAGAAAACTTTGTGCAGTCATCAATAAACAGTATAAAATACAGTGCACCTCCTAATGACTTTGTTTGCATGGTTCCACAAAGATCTGTGTGCACTAATTCAAGTATGTCTCTCTGTTTCTTCTCTACTCAAATAGGGAATTCTTCTCTATGCATCTTTCCTAATGTACAGGCATCACAAGCATTATGCACTTGTTTTAACATAGGAAGATCTCTTACCATTTCCTTTTTCTGAAGTAACAACAAATCATTGTAGTTGAAATGACTAAATCTCTGATGCCACAGCTCTTTTGTAGTCAAACTCGCTATTGTCAAAGCTCGAACTGGTGCTGGTCTTACATCCAATTGTCTCTACCTCCTGTTTGAATTACTGTAGCAACAGTCTTCATGCCATCTAACAGATCTTTAATATAACAGTTAGATGTAAAAAATCCAACTTTAAGATCTTGATCAGTAATCATGGATACAAAAATCAAGTTCTTTGTTACACCGGACACATACATGACATTATGAATTTGTCTTACAGTACCATTAGGTAAAATGACAGAAATTTTCCCACACCCTTTGATCTGATGACTTCTATCATCACCTAGGTAGATTAGTGCTCCATCGTTGATTTCTTTAAAATCTACGAACCATTGCTTGTTCCCCGTCATATGTGTTGATGCTCCCGAATCTACATACCAAATGTTTGCATCAACATTCTCATCAAAGTCTGCCATGAACAATTTGAAGTTCTGCTCATGATTATCATTCGCGAGATGACCTGCATGTCGTTTCTGCTTCTGCTGTTGTTCATGATATATCTTCTTCCTGCACTCCTTAGCTATATGACCAAGTTTTCCGCAATAAAAACATTTAATTACAGAGTTGTTTCTATTCAGATGCATACTTTGAATCTGATTTGGTCTTTTCTGTGAGTTTCCTCCGTTTCACTGTTGCAGATTTCCTTTTCCTTTGAAGAAGTTCTTCTTCGCTATCAACACAAGATCTGCACTCTGGGGCTTCAAAGTCGATCTTCTTTCTTCTTCTTGCATTAATATTCCTGTCAATTCTTCAAACTTTGGGATCTTCTCTCTTGCATTTATCCCAGTGATAAACATTTGGTAGTCATCGGTCACATCGTTCATGGTAATTGTTACAAGATCTGTATCTGCTACTGTATCACCAATGTCTGCCAATTTGTTAGTTAGATCTTTGATCCTCGCTATGAAGGTAGCAGTTGTTTCATTCTCCTCCATTTTCAGTGATAAGATCTTGCTCTTCAGGAACAAAAGGCGATTTGTATTCATGATCTCATACAAATCCTTCAAAATTCCCCAGATTTCGCTTGCTGATTTACATTCTCTGATGTGTGGTATGATACAATCTTTCATTGACATCTTCAACAACGTCCTAGCTTTACCTTCTCACTTCTCCCAATCTAGGATTGATGTGATCCAGCAGCTGGCTTCTGCTCATC
The DNA here is from genome assembly GCA_000404065.3 of Pinus taeda. Lineage (NCBI taxonomy): Eukaryota > Viridiplantae > Streptophyta > Pinopsida > Pinales > Pinaceae > Pinus > Pinus taeda. The sequence goes on along the minus strand of APFE030028346.1, from coordinate 78,936 downwards.
CTCATTTGCAATCGTCCAAGCACTCTGCACTTCTAGCAGGGTTTGCATCTTGAATTTCCAATTCGCATAATTGGAGCCATCAAGCTTGTTATGCTCATTCAAGTATGCTTCAATCATTTGATTATTCATCTTGGCGATTAAAAAATTGACAGGTAAAACAAAAATATATGTTAGATTTACCCCAAATCTGTGTCAAAGACAGAAATCGTTGATCTCTGCGAGTCCAATTTCTGGTATTGTCAACAGCCTCTAGCACTGGCTGATCCCTTGCAGTCTGCACGCCCTCTCCATGTATAGGGTCGTTGCAGCCTTCTCTCAGTAGACCTCGGCCTCCACGCAGCCTTCTCTCGACAGCCACCGCCAAGACGTAGCCTTCTCTTGGCCTCCACGCAGCCCCTTTTTTGTTTGCACAGTCGGCGTGATTTAGCACCACGGATTCGCGAAGGTCTTCGCAATTATCCAGGATTATCCAGCGACGGTAGTCCAAAATGAAACAAACGGGAGTGTCACAGTGGGATCGGCGCGATTAGCCCTCCAAACCACGTGACGATTTCGCCTCAGTCGTGCCCTTCAAATCCTTCACTCAGCGTACAAGGTCCTCCGTCCTACAACTCTGATACCATGTTAAAAAGTGATGTTGGAATTAATAAAAAAGAACCCACTGGTCAACTCTTTGAAAGAGAGTTTGAACCAGGAGAGTTTGGGTTTGCAGAACGCTTTACAATGTCCATGTACATCACACATTATATAGCAATCATAGATTTAGGAAAGTTAGAACCATAACCTAAGAGATAGAAATTAATTCCTATCCTGAGGTCTCGTGAACCAACTCACTATTCTAAGATATTGTCCTTTATCTCTAACAAAAACACATGTTTCTAGATTTAAAACATATATATTGTTGGATTTATTCATATATTATATTTATTATGTCATTGCTTTATAGTGACATATATGATCGGTGTTGGGTATTAGTTCTCTGGTACATGGAAAAAAAATTGCTCGTACAATTTTTTTTCCCTGTCTCCAATGTTAACTTTGGAGTTTTGGGTTCCCTATGCAGCGGACGTTTTGGCGCTGCCGCACTAGGGTTGTAGAACCCAAGGCAAGACATCAGCGCACTATTTAATAAATAATGGTTGGGCGATGGAGATAACACCTAGGCCGATGAATGTCGTAAACCAGCTACTTCCGGTCACTATTGCAACTCGCAAAAACCATCTAACGATGTTAATTAGCTACATCAAATGGCCATTACTATTCACAAAAACTATCTAACAAACACCATTAATTACCTGATTGCCCATCAATATTAAACAGTAAAAAATTGCAAAGGGTTCCTACATTCCGCTTTTTTTCTCCCTTCTTGTCAAAATAAGTAATTTTGAAGAATGATGGGAATTGTTATTGTGATATGTGTGTAGAGTTCAATAGCGAGTTTCAAGGACGTAGTTGCTTTAGTAGTACAATGGGAATCTGTCTCGAAAGTCTCAACAGATGCTCTACAACGACTTGTTCGGCAAGCCAGTCAAGCCTCTTGGCGTTGCTATGGGAGAGCTTTCTTTTCCTTCTAAAGGGGAGAGACTCCAGGCTCTTTTGCTTCAATATGTCGTCTGCAAAATTGATCAGCATCTTCACATTTTCTTCGCTCGAATTGTCAATATCGCCCATGCATTTCTCTGGGAATCTGCTCCCTTGTAAATGCCCAAAGCACGATCTTGTTTAGCAAAGAAGAAATGGGTATAAATTTAAAAAGGCATCTTGAAATTTGTTGTTAGGATAATTAAGTTACAATCTACTTCAGTTTTGATTTCATGTTCTTTTCATAGAACCTCTAAAGTAACACGAGACATGTATAGTCGAGCTGGAGAAATGTAGGATCAAACTTATCCAAAAATCCCTCCTGAATTTCACCTCTGTGCATTGGCCATTTCGCTAAAAATGATCCACTTGTAGAAACATATTGCTTTGTGTAAATTGAAGAAGCAAAAGATAATTTCTTTGAGCATATTAAAGAAACATAGTATTGTTGCCTTGAAACAGAAAGATTTTCAAATACAATGAGATTTGTTCAGACTTCAGGGTCAACATGCAAAGATTCAGGTGCTTAAAAAGAGTCTCAATGCATTTCATTAAATAATAAAAATACTCACCAAAATATCCTCTTCTAGAGTACCAGTTTATTAATAGGCCATTCAAATTTAAACTACTCCTTAGTAAATCAAGGAAGATCCAGGTGCTAAATGATCCCTTGAGATAATATTTCATGTATTTTACGTTTCTTTTGGTAGGAAGTCACTACCTTCACTTGAGGTAAAATAAGTGGATTCTTCTGTGTAAAATGATATTCCAAGGAAAAACCTCAAATGTGATCTTCATCATGAACAGTACAAGAAGTTGGCTATGACAATGCTTTCATCAGCACAAGGATTGCGTAATCAATCTCTTGAAGAAACCATCGAGTTATTCTATTCAAATACCCCCCTATCATGTAAACCAACTCGACTTATGCATCTGGCGCTCTGTCTTGTGACACACACAGTGTTACGGTGATTTCACCTCACTTCCAAATATATATGCTAGGTAATGCACTTGTTGCCTCCTTTGTATAACAACATGATGGCTATGGCTTGGGTCCACTAGTCATAACCTCGGTCTATAGGTTTTTATTTTTTGTTTTTCCCAAGGCACTTGATCTCACTCGGTTATGCCCAGGTCAACCCTTGAGAGGTATGTGCATTCACATTCCCCAACCAACGCCCAAGATGTGGTGCAATTCCCACTATGGGACTAGTTCGGGTATATTCAAACCAGCTCCACACTACAACCAATCACAAGCCCGGACTCCCTCAACCCCGACTAGTTTAGGTCCCAAATGCACAATTTGGTTCAATCAATTCAGCTGTTCATCTTGTTCAGCCCTTTCATGCTTGTCGCACGGCCACCTTATGTTGGACTGAATGTCCAATCGAGGAAAATTTGGGAGTTCGGTGATGCCTTTCTCTTTTCGATATCCTCCAAACTTTTGTATTCAATCTTCTGTGATCCATAATGAATTAAGCAAAGTCTTTCGGTAGAAATCACATAAGAGAAATTTTTGGCCGATGCGTTTCGAACCAACAAGTGTGGTTCATTATCAGGACTAGATAAAGGGGCAGACCATGACAAAGGCTTAAATAGAGAGCAATGTAGAGACATAATCTCAAGTAACGGCTATATTTGAGCAATACTATTTAAATTATGATATTAATTTATTAATATATTGAAAACAAATATTATTAAGTAATGGCTATATTAAATGGCTAGTTTTTGAATATAGTTGTTACCTATTAATATTTTTAATAAATGAATAAACTAATATCATTATTTAAATATTATTTTTCGAAAACTAGCCGTTTAATATAGTCGTTACTTAATAATATTTGTTTTTAATATATTAATAAATTAATATCATAATTTAAATATTATTTCTCAAATATAACTGTTACTTGAAATTATGTCTCTACATTGCTCTCTATTTAAGCCTTTGTCATGGTCTGCGTCTTCATATGGTCCTGTTGATGAGCCACACTTGTTGGTTCGAAATACGTCGGCCAAAAATTTCTCTTATGTGATTTCTACCGAAAGACTTTGCTTAATCCTCCAAACTTGTCGAGGGTTGAATAGTTGGAAGGCTTTGTGACAAATAATTTTCCCACTCCGGCTATGGACAGACTTTGTTGTAATCTTAAGTTTGGTCCTAATCTGCACCTAAACCCATTATATTCATTCCATGAAATGAACTGAGGTATTGTGTGAGCATCTATTGAATTTTCAGCAACTGGTTAAGAAACTGACACTTCGATAAACACAAAGTCAACCATCATAGGAATGCAAAGGTCTATACGCATAGCACACACATAAATCATAAATGAACCGCAATTTATGATCAAAAGAACATCGTAAGGATCCTACTAGCTTACTGACTAGCGAACAATTCCTTGCTTTGTCCCTTCTGCCGCACTTGGGAGGTATTCTTCTCTCGAGAACTTCACACACACACACACACACACTGAGGGCTTGTTGCCTAAGCTCTCTCAACCTTCTTGTTCCCTCTGGTCCTCTACTCCAATTTTCAAACTTTGACTCAAAATTAATAGGAAGGTCTCTAGACCACTACACTTTTTCTACTTGACAGAGCATTAGCTATATCAATAACAGATAGGTAAATTCACATACACGATTTGGCCATAGAAACTATACACACATATACATGGTGGAAATTCAAACTAAATTCCATTCCCAAGCGAGGAATATTTATAATAGTTATTACAGACTCTTTGTCCGAACGCTACAAGCTCCAAATCTACCTTCTAGATTATTGTCCCTAAATTAGCTTTTCTTCACACATATCTCTTTTGATTAGCCAGAATATTTCCTAACAGAACCCAACTTGTTTGGACATCTATCCCAGAACCCAGAAAACTGCCTAACACCTCAACTGGCGACTTATGGTTATTACACAGACTCACTTGGGCAAAATACTAGCTCATATAAAATATCCTAACAGCTTAATAGTCTAGATTTTTTTCTGGAATGGGGGACACATTGACGTACATTAAAACCCTACTATTTCTAATTTATACAATTCACACTTTGAGAGAAAATCCTTTTTCCTTTGTGAATTTTAGGATCCCCCTTGGGGCTTAGACAAAGTAAGTTTCCTAGGGTTGGAAAATTTGATGACCTCCTACTCATATGCTCTAATTGCAGCATCCTCCAGGATCCCAAAATTTGTATTGTTGCTGATCATGGGCTTGCTCTAGTTGTTTTGCTGCCACCTTCCATGTCCCAAGGTCCCATACCTTGTTTTGTTGTCGCCTTCTTGTTGCGTTGAAGAAATCTTCCATAGCGAACCACATTTCTTTGCTTGTTGCCTTCCTCCTTTTGTGGTTGCAAATCATCATAACCCACCTCTTGGTCATCATTATTCCATAATGCACCCAATCTGCTACTGATTTCTGCTCTTCTACATATTGCCCAAAATTTTGGTGAATCAAGACTTCAAATTTATAATTCAAGGGACCTTGGAAAAGCATTTTTTCTAGATATTCTTCTTGCAAAAATTTCACTGTAACCATGCATTCTTGATTCGGTGCTTCCTCACTACCATCTCCCTGAATTATCCCTTCTTCTTTGACAAGCTTTATGCTTGCTTAAAGGAAGAGTTGCACATCTTCTTTTAGAATTCTGCATGCTTTGCTAATTGCATCACTTCTAACCCAATTCAGGGTACTTTCAAATTGTTGTTCCATTCCTTCTCGGGTGTATCTTGGCCACAATGCCACATATATGTTTCCTCATCAAATCTGAAATTGCATGGCTTCCAATCTTCTCCTTTCTTCTCATCTTCCTTTGACAATGCTTGTTGTCCCTTTACTGCAAACTCAACTATACTCTCAACAACCTTTTTATCATGCAATTTATCAAAAGATCTAGATGCTTTGAGCACCTCAGCCTCTTCTAGTTTCTTCACTGCATTCTTCATGTAGTCTTCCTCAATCTTGGAACTATCCAACTAGTCCTCTAGGAATTATAAGACCCTTTCATATTGTGGCATCAAAATATCCTAATGTTGTCCTTTCTCCTCATTATGGATGTCTCCACAAATCCTCTTTTTATCTTTGCTTCTTTTTATAACAACCTTAAAGAGTTGTCGCTCATCCTGTACATGGCTATCTTCATAAGCCAACTTCAATTTGGTTGCAAGCATGGTTTCTTTTATTTTATGGCAAGTCTCCTTTTGATCATAACAAGTCTTCACAGTCACTTGTTACTTGGTACCTCACCCGCTTCTCCTCAACCTGGGCTATTGGTGATCCTTTGGTTCCCTCCTCTAGAACCTCTTGAGCACCCCTTGCTCTTCCCTGGCTTCTGCACTCTGCTCACCTCTTAATAACTCCACTTGTTCCCTTCTCTTAGAGGACTTCCAACCTCAACTGGAACACTTCTCTACTTTTGCAACCTCTCTACAACAAGGGTTCTTGCCCCAACCTTAAGAACACTATTGGTTCTTTGTTACAACTATCCTTGCTATAGTCAATACCATTATTATTGTTGTTATCTCTGCACTTGCTATCTTCTTGCCAAATTTAAAGACCAATTTACCTACCAGGTTTCTCCTTTACTGAGAATTCAATATTTCCTGCACTCCTTGCTTCAATTTGCTTGGACTATCTTCAAATCTGCATCTTGACTAAAATCTCTTTAGTTTGTCCATCCTTTATATTTTGTCCCGAGAATTATTCTTCAATCTCTACGGTTCTTTGCCTCTGCCCTGAATTTCTCCTTCAAGAATAATTAGTTTTCTCTGTCAATGGACTTGTTACCGCTCAAACTAGTAGGGGTCCTAGGAGGGGCTCTTATAGAGCAACTACTAGGTCAAGTAGAAACAATGGAGCAATAGCCCAATGTCACCTCAGCGAAAGCTCCCTACGCTTTACGAAATTTCACCAATGGGAGGAGTCTCGATATTAGAAGAATCACTAGGAAAGATAGATCAATGATAGGACATAAAGTGATTCCAGATCCTATTCATAAGAGAGCCTTAGATGAAAAGCTTACTTGCTTTAGAAGCAAGATGTCTGGCTCTCTAAGAAGGGCTAAGAGGATACTTGGGTCTAGGGTTGAGAGGTATGTCTTGATAAGAGGTGCCCTAAACCAAAGTATCCGAGAAGAATAGGGTTTCTAAGCAATTCTTATGGAATTTAAATGTCAAGGTTGCGGGACCACAAAGAAGCACTAGCAGACCCAAACAAGGTCAAGGGTGCAGAGTAAGACTTCAAGTAGATGGACTAGACCAAGTAAGGGAGGAGAAAATGATCAAAAGGTAAGATTTGACTTGAAATTTGGATGTAATGATCCTTGATGAAACCACTGACCAAAGCGCAACCAGGGAAGAAACAGTCTCCGAGCTAGGGCTTGAGATATCTCGAGATTCAATTGTCGAAATAGCCTCAAATTTGGAGGACCTCAAGAGGACTCACCAGCGTATCTCTAGATCAATTTTCAACGATTTTTGATGGCTACAATAGAATTCGTGTGATGCCCTAGATGATTATGGGTTAGGGCTTAGAAAAGAAGAAAGGAGGTGAGAATAATTTTTGTTTAGTGTTCACCAAGGACTAGACCAGTGCTCAGACTATTGGGAGAATGGAGTCTAATAAAATCAATGTTTAGAGATGCCTATTCCCAACAAAGGAGTTCCCCAGCGACTTCATATGGCCTTAGCAACAACTAAGTTACTTAGGGAAATTTATACTTCTTTATGTTGCAGATTGATGACTTATCAAGGCAAATCATGAATGATCATGTATTCCTAGGACAATAATTCACCATACTTCACAATTATCATATGAAAATTCCCTCACAAAGACAAGATTAGCAACTTTGCATTAGCATTAGGGCAACTACACCAGCTTTATGAATGAAAATATATCATAGATCATTACATGAGACAAAGTATAAGATAAAACATGAAAAGGGTACTCACAAGTATAGCAAAATTATTCCAATCATCAAAGCGCAAGAAAATCGAAGCTCCAAGACAAGAATTAAGCTCTTCCAAAACATCAAAATGCATTAAGAAACCAATTCTTCCATCAACAAGGCTAGCGAAATTCCCAGAAGAAACAAATGATCCAAATCCAAGTGATGATCAAATGAAATGATCATCACCTCAATATATATCCTCCCTAAGGGGTTCGATTTGCCTAATAAGGCCTGATAAGGCTCCTACTAATAAAATAATGTGCAAAAATAACATCCCTTGGTGACAAGCCCACCAAGATAGCTCCATAATACAACAAAAAGCCTCCCAAGAGGGCAAAATAATAGATACATTAGGTCGAAAAGCCATTGAAGAGGCCTAATGGAGTCCAATGTGTGCCAAGATGAATAAATGAGCTCCAACCCTATTGATCAAGGGGTTGGCCCTTTGATATCCAAGCAAACAACTTGTGGCGTCCCCAAGTGGCCATTGGGGCACAAAACATCCTCATGGGTCTCCAAATGGATCAAACAAGCATGCATCCCATCTGTAAGGGCTAGAAGAATGGTGCAAGCCCTCCCATTGTCTCCCGCGGCGAGACACATCCTCATCTTGGCCCTAGATTAGCTGCCAAGTGTGTGGTGCAAGAGTGGAGTCAGTTGAGCAAGATGGTCCAAGCGCATCACCATCGTCCAAAAGGTAGAACACGTGAAAGCAATAGGTGGAACCAAAGGATCCCATAAAGTGACAATCTGCTCTCTCCTATGGTGGAGACCCGTGGCTCTCAACGCTCACCCTAAAACGCCAATATGACCCTCTAGAGGGCTTGGACCCCGTATGGGGAGACCAAACCCAAGATGAAGACCCATCTGCAATCTTGCATAAGATCCAATGCATCCCCTCACCTTCCAGTACAATAGATCATTAGTGCAATTGAGTAAATAAGACTACAAATCATGGAACCAAGTGGACACTTCATAATGGCATGCCCTTCCATAGTGGGTTTTAGAATGTACAAGTGTCTCTAAGTTCAAGAAGGTTAACCAAGGACCCTATTAGGTGGTTTGAGCCTCCAAGGGGGTGACATGTCCATGGTACATCCATCAAATGGCAGTGGGCATGTGATATAATGGTGGAACGGAATGAGGCATCAGAGGAAGGCTCCATGCCACATGCCACATTGCAAGGGTAGCCATAATAAGAGAATCCCACACTTGGGTGTATGAATGTAGGAGGGAGCAATTGTGGTACATGAGTTACCCCGACCTTTGTTTTTCCACCCTTCTTCATATGCCTTTTGCCTTTTATTTCTTTTTCCTTTATAACTGCTCGGGGCTCCAAGCGATGAGAGCATGATGTGTAGGATACAACAGTGAATACCTCTTAAGGTGGGGTAGTTCATCGCCCACCAAGGGTTGGGACAATCATGGGTTTCTAAATGATGTAAGGGGCCAATGTGAGGGGCCCTATGAACCAGGGTGATGGCCATGATGAAAGGGGTAGAGCTCATGTTTGGCTTTCGCCCACGTGCTAAATTTGTATGTCTCAGCCATCTTTTGCATTTTATGGTACATTTCCTGTTGAGAGTGGCCAAATTATGCTTTTTCTTTTCTTTTAGCTGCATCAACCTCCGTGGCATCATTTCAAGCTCGAACCAAAGTGTGGACAAGGGGAAGGGGAGGCTAACTCCTTGTGGATCCAATGGACAAATGTGGACCCGAATGGGAAATGTGGAAAATGGGTTATAACAAGCGGAAGGGGGGCGATGTATATGTTGTTGAGAAGAGGGACGACACAACCAAAATCAAGGTTTCCCATGTAATGCCACCCCTAAAGCTAATAGCCAATAAAGGAGATCCCACGAGATTAGGATACAAGGCTAACCACCAAATTGGACAAAGGAGACAAGAATATAAGCTAGGCCCATTCTTTCCGCCAAATCCCCCCACCAATCCATGCCCAAAAGTGTCCATGATAAGTAAACAAAAATACCCAACTACACAATGAAAAGTCATACCTTCGGGGTTGGAAGGCCCACCTTCAAACATATGATCATAACAGATGGGAGAGGGAGCATACGGCTAGCTCAGGTGGCAAATATAGTGGCACATCGAGCTATATGGTGGCCGCAAAGGGCTACTAGATACCCGCTGAGGACCATCTGGGAGAAAAAAATTCTACTATAGGTACCACCCACGAATGGTGGGTAATAGGACTCTTTATTATCCTGGCCACCAATTATCCATGGTTCTCGGCCCATTCCTAATCTTCTCCTCCATGAGAAATCTTTCCCAATTTCCTCTCTCACTGGATCTTGGTTCTTAGTTCTAGGTTTCTTCTTCACGAAAAATTCCTTTGTCCCCCTCGCTGACTGGAATCTTTGATTTAGATAGACACTTATTCCCCCAAGAACATAACGTGCTCTGATACCACTATGACACAACACTCTAGTTTCCTAATAGGAAATCTTGAATACTTTTGGCTATACAAGGTTTGTCTCGACTCGAGCATTGTGTAATCGATATCATGAAGAAGCCATTGGGTTATTCTATTCAAATATCCCCCTATCATTCGGACTAGGTCAACTTATGCGTCTAGCACCTCGTCTTATGACACATGCAGTGTTATGATGCTTTTGCCTCATTCCCAAATATACATGCCAAGTAATGCACTTGTCACCTCCTTCATATAACAACATCATGGTTGTGGCTTGGGCCCGCTAGTGGTAACCTCGGTCTACAAGTTTCTTTATTTTGATTTTCCCAAGGCACTTGGCATCACTTGGCTACACCCAGGTCAACCCTTGACCGACATGTGGGTTCCCACTCCCCAACCAATGCCAAAGACGTGGCGCAATTCCCATTATGGGGCTAGTTCTAGTATATTCAGACCGGCTCCACACTACCTATTATATTGGGTCCCAAACGTATAATTTGGTTCAGTCAATTCAGCGGTTTGAGTTGTTCGGCCCTTTCTTGCTCATCCACGCATTCGCCTTATGTCAAGCCCGAATGTCAAGTCCATTACAATTCGAGAGTTTGGTGATGCCTTGCTCTTTTCGATATCCTTTGAACCTGTCAAGGGTTGAATAGTTGGAAGGCTTTGTGACAGATAATTTTCCCGCTCTGGTTATTGATGACTTTGTCGTAATCTCAAGTCAGGTCCTAATCTGCACCTAAACACATTATATTCAATCCACAAAACGGATCTAAGGTATTGTGTGAGGATCCACAGAATTTTCAACTATTGGTTAAGGAACTGACACTTTGATCCCAACACAAAACCATCATAGGAGCGCAAAGGTCTATACGCATAGCACATGCATAAATCCTAAATGAACCACAGTTTATCATCAAAAGAACATCGTAAGGATCCTCCAAGCTTAATGGCCAGTGAACATTTCCTCGCTTTGTCCCTTATCCCACACCTGGGAGTTCTTCTTCTCCCGAGAACTTCACACATGCATTGAGGGCTTGTTGCCTAAGCTCTCTCATCCTTCTTGTTCCCTACAACCCTCTGCTTCAATTTTCGAACTTCAACTCAAAATTAACATGCAAGTCTCTAGAGTCTAGACCACTACACTTTTTCTACCTGACAGGGTGTTAACTATATCAATACACGATCTAGCCATACAAGGAAACTATACACACATATACATGGTGGAAATTCAAACTGTGTTCCTTTCCCAAGCAAGAAATATTTACAATAGTTATTACGAACTCTTTGTCCGAATGCTACAAGCTCGAACTCTACCTTGTAGACTCTTGTCCCTAAATTAGCTTTTTTTCACAGATACCTCTTTTGATTAGCCATAATATGATCTGGATCTCTTCAACTACCAAAATTAACCAAGATCTTTTACTTTTGTGATGTTAGCAGAATTGCATATGAAAGAGTATGAAAAACCACATGTGCATACTGTAAAGAAGATGAAACATAACGACAACAATCAAATCAAAGAACACAAACACATTGATGACAGAGTTCACCCAGTGTGGGATTCGTCTCCGGGCCTTGGTGATCAAGAGTGGAGAGGTTGCTTTATTAAATGTTGCAAATGATGATGATGTACATGGTATGTTCTTTGTCATTACAAGGATAAATACCCTCAACCAGAGTGGCATGTCTCTCCACGAGACGTTCTCCTATGGAACTCTCACTCAAATGGGCCTTCCTTCAACATGACAAGCTAATAAATTCTCACATGATGTAGCATACAAGTATCCCTCAACATAATGGTTATAAGGGATCTCAACAACAAAAAAATCATCTCAGCAAATCAAAAGAAAGACATGGCATAACTGCATCATTTACCTCCACTTTTGGAGATGGCAGGAAAATGCAAATCTCAGTTGTTGAAACGGACATCACCGCTGAATTCATGGTGCGAAATCGTGTCAAACGACTATAAACTTTGACCCTTTATGACATCGTCGAATTCTGGACCCTTGGGATTCTCAAAGATTCCCCCAAAGAGTCCTTCTTGAAGATGGCCAAAAAATTTGTGAGTAGAAGGATTAAACAATCTATAAGCTTTATATTGAGAACAATACCCTATAAAGGTACATCTGATGGCTTTTGAATCTAGTTTTCTTCTGTCTTCCTTTGGAATATGAGCAAATGCTTTAGACCCAAACACTCTTAAATGTTTTACTACAGGCTTAAATCCATATAATGCTTCATAAGGAGTTTTAAACTCAAGACTCTTTGTAGGACTCCTATTTTTCAAATAAACTGCAGTATTCAATCCTTCAGCCCAAAAACCATTCGAAAGATCCTTACCTTTCAACATGCTCCTCGCACATTCCACCAATGTTCTGTTCTTTCTTTCTGTTAATCCACCGCTGTAATATCTGATGGCTTTTGAATCTAGTTTTCTTCTGTATTCCTTTGGAATATGGGCAAATGCTTTAGACCCAAACACTCTTAAATGTTTTACTGCAGGCTTAAATCCATATAATGCTTCATAAGGAGTTTTAAACTCAAGACTCTTTGTAGGACTCCTATTTTTCAAATAAACTGCAGTATTCAATGCTTCAGCCCAAAAACCATTCGAAAGATCCTTACCTTTCAACATGCTCCTCGCACATTCCACCAATGTTCTGTTCTTTCTTTTTGTTACTCCATCGCTGTAATATCCCGTGGTCTTTACAATACTTGATAAGCTCATCCTTCCTGTATTCTCCCACTTGATTGGAGCGGAGAATTTTTATATGCTTCCCTATTTTCCTTTCAATCATGTTTCTGAACGGCTTAAAGTATTCAAATGTGTGACTTTTCTTATTCAAAAACATACTCAAGAAAACTTTGTGCAGTCATCAATAAACAGTATAAAATACAGTGCACCTCCTAATGACTTTGTTTGCATGGGTCCACAAAGATCTGTGTGCACTAATTCAAGTATGTCTGTCTGTTTCTTCTCTACTCGAATAGGGAATTATTCTCTATGCATCTTTCCTAATGTACAGGCATCACAAGCATTATGCACTTGTTTTAACATAGGAAGATCTCTTACCATTTCCTTTTTCTGAAGTAACAACAAATCATTGTAGTTGATATGACCAAATCTTTGATCCCACGGCTCTTTTGTAGTCAAACTCGCTATTGTCAAAGCTCGAACTGGTGCTGGAATTACATCCAATTTGTCTCTACCTCCTGTTTGAATTACTGTAGCAATAGTCTTCATGCCATCTAACAGATCTTTAATATAACAGTTAGATTTAAAAAATTCAACTTTAAGATCTTGATCAGTAATCATGGATACAGAAATCAAGTTCTTTGTTACACCGGACACATACATGACATTATGAATTTGTCTTACAGTACCATTAGGTAAAATGACAGAAATTTTCCCACACCCTTTGATCTGATGACTTCTATCATCACCTAGGTAGATTCGTGCTCCATCGTTGATTTCTTTAAAATCTACGAACCATTACTTGTTCCCCGACATATGTGTTGATGCTCCCGAATCCACATACCAAATGTTTGCATCAACATTCTCATCAAAGTCTGCCATGAACAATTTGAAGTTTTGCTCATGATTATCATTCGCGAGATGACCTGCATGTCGTTTCTGCTTCTGCTGTTGTTCATGATATATCTTCTTCCTGCACTCCTTAGCTATATGACCAAGTTTTCTGCAATAAAAACATTTAATTACAGAGTTGTTTCTATTCAGATGCATACTTTGAGTCTGATTTGGTCTTTTCTGTGAGTTTCCTCCGTTTCACTGTTGCAGATTTCCTTTTCCTTTGAAGAAGTTCTTCTTCGCCATCAACACAAGATCTGCACTCTGGGGTTTCAGAGTCGATCTTCTTTCTTCTTCTTGCATTAATATTCCTGTCAATTCTTCAAACTTTGGGATCTTCTCTCTTGCATTTATCCCAGTGATAAACATTTGGTAGTCATCGGTCACATCGTTCATGGTAATTGTTACAAGATCTGTATCTACTACTGTATCACCAATGTCTGCCAATTTGTTCTTTAGATCTTTGATCCTCGCTATGAAGGTAGCAGATGTTTCATTCTCCTCCATTTTCAGGGATAAGATCTTGCTCTTCAAGAACAAAAGGCGATTTGTATTCATGATCTCATGCAAAGCCTTCAAAATTCCCCAGATTTCGCTTGCTGATTTACATTCTCTGATGTGTGGTATGATACAGTCTTTCACTGACATCTTCAGCAACGTCCTATCTTTACCTTCTCAATTCTCCCAATCTGGGATAGATGCGATCCAGCAGCTGCCTTTTGCTCATCCCCATTTGCAATCGTCCAAGCACTCTGCACTTCTAGCAGGGTTTGCATCTTGAATTTCCAATTCGCATAATTGGAGCCATCGAGCTTGTTATGCTCATTCAAGTATGCTTCAATCATTTGATTATTCATCTTGGCGATTAAAAAATAGACAAGTAAAACAAAAATATATGTTAGATTTACCCCAGATCTGTGTCAAAGACAGAAATCGCTGATCTCCGCGAGTCTGATTTCTGGTATTGTCAACAGCCTCTAGCACTGGCTGATCCCTTGCAGTCTGCGCGCCCTCTCCATGTATAGGGTCGTTGCAGCCTTCTCTCAGTAGACCTCGGCCTCCACGCAGCCTTCTCTCGGCAACCATCGCTAAGACGTAGCCTTCTCTTGGCCTCCACGCAGCCCCTTTTTGTTTGCACAGTCGGCGTGATTTAGCACCACGGATTCGCGAAGGTCTTCGCAATTATCCAGGATTATCCACCGACGGTAGTCCAAAATGAAACGAACGGGAGTGTCACAGTGGGATCGACGCGATTAGCCCTCCAAACCACGCGACGATTTCGCTTCAGTCGTGCCTTTCAAATCCTTCACTCAGCGTACAGGGTCCTCCGTCCTACAACTCTGATACCATGTTAAAAAATGATGTTGGAATTAATAAAAAAGAACCCACTGGTCAGCTCTTTGAAAGAGAGTCTGAACCAGGAGAGTTTGGGTCTGCAGAACGCTCTACAATGTCCATGTACATCACACATTATATAGCAATCATAGATTTAGGGAAGTTAGAACCATAACCTAAGAAATAGAAATTAATTCCTATCCTGAGGTCTCGTGAACCAACTCACTATTCTAAGATATTCTCCTTTATCTCTAACAAAAACATATGTTTCTAGATTTAAAACATATATATTGTTGGATTTATTCATATATTATATTTATTATGTTACTGCTTTATAGTGACATATATGATCGGTGTTGGGTATTAGTTCTCTGGTACATGGAAAAAAAATTGCTCGTACAATTTTTTTTCCCTGTCTCCAATGTTAACTTTGGAGTTTTGGGTTCCCTATGCAGCGGACATCTTGGCGCCGCCGCACTAGGGTTGTAGAACCCAAGGCAAGACATCAGCGCGCTGTTTAATAAATAATGGTTGGGCAATGGAGATAACACCTAGGCCGATGAATGTCGTAAACCAGCTACTTCTGGTCACTATTGCAACTTGCAAAAACCATCTAACGATGTTAATTAGCTACATCAAATGGCCATTACTATTCACAAAAACTATCTAACAAACACCATTAATTCCCTGATTGCCCATCAATATTAAACAGTACAAAATTGCAAAGGGTGCCTACATTCCGCTTTTTTTCTCCCTTCTTGTCAAAATAAGTAATTTTGAAGAATGATGGGAATTGTTATTGTGATATGCGTGTAGAGTTCAATAGCGAGTTTCAAGGACTTAGTTGCTTTAGTAGTACAATGGGAATCTGTCTCGAAAGTCTCGACAGATGCTCTACAACGACTTGTTCGGAAAGCCAGTCAAGCCTCTTGGCGTTGCTAAGGGAGAGCTTTCTTTTCCTTCTAAAGGGAAGAGACTCCAGGCTCTTTTGCTTCAATATGCCGTCTGCAAAATTGATCAGCATCTTCACATTTTCTTCGCTCGAATCATCAATATCGCCCATGCATTTCTCTGGGAATCCGCTCCCTTGTAAATGCCCAAAGCACGATATTGTTTAGCAAAGAAGAAATGGGTATAAATTTAAAAAGGCATCTTGAAATTTGTTGTTAGGATAATTAAGTTACAATCTACTTCAGTTTTGATTTCATGTTCTTTTCATAGAACCTCTAAAGTTACATGAGACATGTATAGTAGAGCTGGAGAAATGTAGGATCAAACTTATCCAAAAATCCCTCCTGAATTTCACCTCTGTGCATTGGCCATTTCGCTAAAAATGATCCACTTGTAGAAACATATTTCTATGTGTAAATTGAAGAAGCAAAAGATAATTTCTTTGAGCATATTAAAGAAACATAGTGTTGTTGCCTTGAAACAGAAAGATTTTCAAATACAATGAGATTTGTTCAGAATTCAGGGTCAACATGCAAAGGTTCAGGTGCTTAAAAAGAGTCTCAATGCATTTCATTAAATAATACAAATACTCACCAAAATATCCTCTTCTAGAGTACCAGATTATTAATAGGCCATTCAAATTTAAACTACTCCTTAGTAAATCAAGGAAGATCCAGGTGCCAAATGATCCCTTGAGATAATTTTTCATGTATTTTACTTTTCTTTTGGTAGGAAATCACTACCTTCACTTGAGGTAAAATAAGTGGATTCTTCTGTGTAAAATGATATTCCAAGGAAAA
Source organism: Pinus taeda (assembly GCA_000404065.3). Lineage (NCBI taxonomy): Eukaryota > Viridiplantae > Streptophyta > Pinopsida > Pinales > Pinaceae > Pinus > Pinus taeda. The sequence continues at coordinate 62,291 of APFE030028346.1, read as the reverse complement.
ACCTCAAATGTGATCTTCATCATGAACAGTACAAGAAATTGGCTATGATAATGTTTTCCTCAGCACAAGGATTGCGTAATCAATCTCTTGAAGAAACCATAGAGTTATTCTATTCAAATACCCCCCTATCATGTAAACCAACTCGACTTATGCATCTGGCACTCTATCTTGTGACACACACAGTGTTACGGTGATTTCACCTCACTTCCAAATATATATGCCAGGTAATGCACTTGTTGCCTCCTTTGTATAACAACATAATGGCTATGGCTTGGGCCCACTAGTCATAACCTCGGTCTATAGGTTTTTATTTTTTGTTTTTCCCAAGGCACTTGATCTCACTCGGCTATGCCCAGGGCAACCCTTGAGAGGTATGTGCATTCCCATTCCCCAACCAACGCCCAAGATGTGGTGCAATTCCCACTATGGGACTAGTTCAGGTATATTCAAACCAGATCCACACTACAACTAATCACAAGCCCGGACTCCCTCAACCCCGACTAGTTTAGGTCCCAAATGCACAATTTGGTTCAATCAATTCAGTTGTTCGTCTTGTTCAGCCCTTTCATGCTTGTCGCACGTCCACCTTATGTTGGACTGAATGTCCAATCGAGGAAAATCTGGGAGTTTGGTGATGCCTTGCTCTTTTCGATATCCTCCAAACTTTTGTATTCAAGCTTCTGTGATCCATAATGAATTAAGCAAAGTCTTTCGGTAGAAATCACATAAGAGAAATTTTTGGCCGATGCGTTTCGAACCAACAAGTGTGGTTCATCATCAAGACCAGATAAAGAGGCAGACCATGACAAAGGCTTAAATAGAGAGCAATGTAGAGACATAATTTCAAGTAACGGCTATATTTGAGCAATACTATTTAAATTATGATATTAATTTATTAATATATTAAAAACAAATATTATTAAGTAATGGCTATATTAAATGGCTAGTTTTTGAATATAGTCGTTACCTATTAATATTTTTAATAAATGTATAAACTAATATCATTATTTAAATATTATTTTTTGAAAACTAGCCGTTTAATATAGTCGTTACTTAATAATATTTGTTTTTAATATATTAATAAATTAATATCATAATTTAAATATTATTTCTCAAATATAACTGTTACTTGAAATTATGTCTCTACATTGCTCTCTATTTAAGCCTTTGTCATGGTCTGCATCTTCATATGGTCCTGTTGATGAGCCACACTTGTTGGTTCGAAACACGTCGGCCAAAAATTTCTCTTATGTCATTTCTACCGAAAGACTTTACTTAATCCTCCAAACTTGTCGAGGGTTGAATAGTTGGAAGGCTTTGTGACAAATAATTTTCCCACTCCGGCTATGGACAGACTTTGTTGTAATCTTAAGTTTGGTCCTAATCTGCACCTAAACCCATTATATTGATTCCATGAAATGAACTGAGGTATTGTGTGAGCATCTATTGAATTTTCAGCAACTAGTTAAGGAACTGACACTTCGATAAACACAAAGTCAACCATCATAGGAATGCAAAGGACTATACGCATAGCACACACATAAATCATAAATGAACCGCAATTTATGATCAAAAGAACATCGTAAGGATCCTCCTAGCTTACTGACTAGCGACAATTCCTTGCTTTGTCCCTTCTGCCGCACTTGGGAGGTCTTCTTCTCTCGAGAACTTCACACACACACACACACTGAGGGCTTGTTGCCTAAGCTCTCTCAACCTTTTTGTTCCCTCTGGTCCTCTACTCCAATTTTCAAACTTTGACTCAAAATTAATAGGAAGGTCTCTAGACCACTACACTTTTTCTACTTGACAGAACATTAGCTATATCAATAACAGATAGGTAAATTAACATACACGATTTGGCCATAGAAACTATACACACGTATACATGGTGGAAATTCAAACTCAATTCCATTCCCAAGCGAGGAATATTTATAATAGTTATTACAGACTCTTTGTCCGAACGCTACAAGCTCCAAAGCTACCTTCTAGATTATTGTCCCTAAATTAGCTTTTCTTCACACATATCTCTTTTGATTAGTCAGAATATTTCCTAATAGAACCCAACTCGTTTGGATATCTATCCCAGCAACCAGAAAACTGCCTAACACCTCAACTGGCGACTTATGGTTATTACACAGACTCACTTGGGCAAAATACTAGCTCATATAAAATATCCTAACAGCTTAATGGTCTAGATTTTTTTCTGGAATGGGGGACACATGGACGTACATTAAAGCCCTACTATTTCTAGTTTATACCATTCACACTTTGAGAGAAAATCCTTTTTCCTTTGTGAATTTTAGGATTTCCCCTTGGGGCTTAGACAAAGTAAGTTTCCTAGGGTTGGAAAATTTGGTGACCTCCTACTCATATGCTCTAATTGCAGCATCCTCCAAGATCCCAAAATTTGTATTGTTGCTGATCATGGGCTTGCTCTAGTTGTTTTGCTGCCACCTTCCATGTCCCAAGACCCCATACCTTGTTTTGTTGTTGCCTTCTTGTTGCGTTGAAGAAATCTTCCATAGCGAACCACATTTCTTTGCTTGTTGTCTTCCTCCTTTTGTGGTTGCAAATCATCATAACCCACCTCTTGGTCATCATTGTTCCATAATGCACCCAATCTGCTACTGATTTCTGCTCTTTGTACTAGTTCCAAAGTTAATAAATCTTTGGAAAAGCTCTCCAGACTCCTAGACAAAAAGTCCATTTGCAGCAAATATGGACTCACAGCAGATGACCCTTTAGTTAAAAGAAGAAAAGCAAAGGAAAAGGGCAAAAAAGGAATACAAAGAAAAGTTCTATAAAGATCGCAGAAGATATCCCAAGGGTAGAATAAAATATTCCAAGCAATCTCAAGGCGCAACCTCTAAAGCTAAAAAGGGGTATTACAAGTACATTCCTTGAACACATTATTATAAACCTTCTGATATTCATCTGCACACATCAAAGCAAGAAAAATGGAATAGCCTTACATGTTGGTTATGTGGTCAAACTGAACATACTTCCTCTAGATGTCAAGAAGGAGAAGATTCAAAGAAAAACAGAGGCAAAAAATCTCAAGCCTTTGTTCAAAGAGGAAAACAAGTTAAGCAAGAAAGTAAGGGACCTATGCAATGCATGAAATGTGGTTCCCATACTCATAAGACATAACGTTGTCCCAATGTGATAATCAGAGAATTAGCTCAGCAGCACCAGTTTGAAGAATCATCTTATGATTCTTTCAGTTCTTCATCTCCAGAAGAACTCGAAGCTCATATACAACAATGTTCAGATTCCGTTACTACAGAATGTTCTTGTTCTGAATCTGAAGAATGTGCCTGCCAAATTCACTATGATTCTAATTCAGAATTTTTTAGTGAATCCAGTGAAGCAAAGAAAGATTTCAGGCCCCCAAAAGAAAAAGTCTTGATGGCAGCAACTGAAGAAGATGAGATAAAGATCTTATCTCAGATCCAAGCCATGGAAGACAGTGAAATGAAGAGCCGTCTGACTGAAGCATTCATGGACCAGCTCAAATCCAGTGCTTCTAAAAACTCAGGTAAGAAATCTTTGCTTATTGATGCTTCATTTGAAAGAAACACCAAATCTTTTCAAAGGCACCAAGAAAAACCTGACAGAGTGAGATCTCTCACCTTGGGAGAAGTGATTCGCGAGATTCACAATATTAAGTTAGAAATCTCTGCTATGAGATCCTAGATTGCAGAATTAAAAAAGGGAAAATAGCTGATCAATAGAGAAGAGGAAAAATAAGACTATGATCAGCCCTGGGAAACCTCCCAATATAGCAGCAATAAAAACCTTGAGGTTGCTGAAGGTGTTAAAGATCCAGTTTTTGGATTCAAAGAGATGAGACTTCTGACCATCTCTTATCAGCAGCATCATGTCAGGGTTAATATCTGTATCAGAGGAGAAATGTTTGAATTAATTGCTCTCCTTGACTCAAGAGCAGATGTAAATATTCTCAATATCAAGACCATACCAGCAAAGTATTGGGTTTCTGCCAAAAGAAATGTAGTGGGTTTGGGCAACAAGACACTCAAATATGAAGTGCCCAAAGCATCTATATGTTTTGAGCAACACTGCATTAATTTAAAGTTTGCAGTTACAGAAATTCCAGTTGACTGTATACTGGGAAATATCTTTCTGGCAGCTGTTGAACCTCATGGTTCAATAAGAATGAACGATAATAAAGCTGGTTATTTCATTTTTGTTCTCACTTCGAAAGGAGCAAAGAAGAAAATTGAATTGCCATATGTTTCAAATCTTAGAGTATCTACTATGGTCCAAACTGTGCAAAATTTAAACAAAGCCGAAGCCAGACTGTCAGATCTGAAAGATCTGAAATCCACTCTCAGAATTGAAGAACAGTTTAAACATCCTCAGGTAAAAAGAAAGATTGAGGATGTAAGGAAGTAGATTGAAGATGAATGTTGCTCAAAGGAACCTAATGCATTCTAGCATAGGAAGCAACATACAGTTGAGCTCCCTTACAAAGAAGGTTATACTAGTAAACCTTGTAAGAGCAGAGCAATCCCCATGAATAAAGAATACAAAGATCTCTGTGAAAGAGGGATCAAGCAGCGCCTTGACAGGAAGCTTATTAGAGAATCAGACAGTCCCTGGAACTGTTATGGATTTTATGTTAACAAGAGAGCTAAACAGATCAAAGGAATTCCAAGGTTGGTAATAAATTTCAAACCTCTGAATTCAGTTTTAGCAGATGACACTTATCCTATACCTCACAAAGGTAATTTGGTTAGAAGGATAGCAGGAGCAAAGAAAATTCTAAGTTCAACTTGAAGGCAAGATTCTGGCAATTTGCCATTACAGAGAAAGATAATTTTAACACTGCTTTCAGCATACCAGCAGGCCACTACGAGTGGAACGTGATGCCTTTTGGATTGAAGAATGCACCATCCAAGTTCCAGAAGATGTGAGCAATATAGGATGGGGAGGCATCTTAAAACAGAAGAATGGAGATATTGAACAAATTGTTCAGTTTGCATCAGTAGTTTGGAATCCAGCTGAACAAAATTACTCCACGATAGGAAAAGAAGTTAAAGCAGCCTAGAATTGCATCAGCAATTTTGAAGTATATCTCATCAATAAACAGTTTTTGCTAAGGACCGATGCATCAGTCCTTCAGAAGGTCTTGACAAAGGACATCAGAAAAGCAGGAGAAGCAAAGTTTCACAGATGGCAAGCACTTTTTGCTAATTTCAACTTTCAGGTCGAGCATATCAAAGGAGCAAAGAATAGTCTCCCTGACTATCTTAGCAGAGAATATATTGAGCCGCGAGATCATGTTATGATGATAGTCACTGAATGGGACCAAAATCAAAAGCAAGAGGTCCTACGAACCATCCCAGAAGATCAGGACCGGGAAGAGTACAAAATGAATTGGAAACCCACATGGCAACTTAGGAATACGAAAATACTGGATGCCAACTTACAAGCACATACAGACATCCAGCATCTTGTACCAGAACGGAAGGTATATCCAAAAGGAAGCAAGTGGATCCATAACATGATCTATGAGAAGGCACAAAGAGATGCCAGAATTGCAGAAGTAGCCCTGCAACAAAATTTCCATGATATTGCTGGCATATGGTACAATGGAGGACCTAGCACAGGCATACATAAAAAATACTTTTATATCTATCGGACCAGAGATCTTGCTTGGAATGAACCTAAACACTGGCCAACCCATCCTGCTGCTCTCTAGCCAAAAGGTGATCCAACGATAATTTTTCCTGACACTGTGTATGATTTTGCAGGTTATAAAAAACTTTGGTGGGACTTCCTCAATGTTGATGACAGAGTAGAAAATCACTATACAAAGTTAAAATTCAGTGCAATAGGTACCTTCCAGAGAAATCAACAATGTGAATGGTTCCGAGAATGGTGGCGTGACTATGGTGTAAATAGAACTGCAATAGATCCTGTATACCATGAGTCATATTGTAGGCATTGTGATTTATGTTTTGAACAAAATATTGGGGAATGTTTTCACCCCATCTATAAAGCTGTCAAAGAAATGGCAAATGGAGAATGGTCGCCATTCTATGATGAAAACTATTCACTCAAAGAATATATGAGAGAACATCTAGAGTGGTTAGTTTTAACTAAAGTTAAACATCAGATTGTTTTGGGTAAGCCTATGATCGTTCGCAGGATATTTACCAAAGCCTGGGACGAGTTATTGTACAAAAGAAATAGATTCCCAGCACTTACTATGTTTTGACGGTTCACATGGGCTTTCCGTAAAAGCATCCATAGTGTAATTTTTGATGTCCAGTCACAAGGACTTAACTGTGACCAGATTTCCCATGGGCTTTGCTGTACTAAAGCTTCCACAGTGTAGAACAGTTCATCCACGATACTTTTATGTCTTTTCTCGTGGGCTTTGATAAAGGAAAACCATCCACTTTGTTCTGTCGGAATCCTTTTCCGTAGTATTTTCTTTTCCGGACTAGAATCTTGTGCGGATGTCGCCCTGGCGTTACCCGAAAGCAATGATTCTTTCCACATATCTATCAGTCCACCAATGGTCTACAGAAATGTTTGTCCCCTCTCATTTTCTATATAATGAGGGTAAGGCTCATTGTTGAGGCATTCGGTCTTAGAGTGTCTTAGAGAGTCAGTCTGATCTGAGAAGCTTGTGTATCAGTGTGCTCGACACTGGTAAGAACCTAAAGTGGCCAGATCATTTTAGAAGTCTTCGAGTTTGTATATGAGTAACTGCATCGCTGAGTGTAAATCCTTATAATAATGGAGTATATATCATTAGATCTGAATATAACCATATAAATTCTGTATATATTTTATTTAATACTTTGTATTTGGAGCTATAAAGGCTTTAATGATGAAAAGATATATATAGTTAGCTTTATGAAGACCAGTATGATGAATTGTTGGATCTGATGTCAGATCAGATCCAACATCCAACGATATATACTTCTTCATCATAAATGTCTTCATGGCCCCACATACAACAAAATATTAATTAAAATATATGCTGAATTTATATGGTTGACAACGATATATAACCCAGCATGTATTTCATTTAGCTTGACTAGGTCTTTATTGATTAACCTTATTGTCCACCCTATTCGACCATCCTAAACAGTTAGGATGGAGTGGATACCATTTTACAACCTAAACCCTTATGATGATGGATTATATACCATTGGATCCTGAACATATCAGATTAAACCATATATTCATTTAATGTTTTTGTTTTTTCACAAGAGAAATATCATATATTTTCCTATTTCAATCAAATAAAAAGGATTACATACAGCATCGTATTTTTGGGAAGCAAAGCTTCAAAAACAAGGTTTACAGGGTCTGCACAAGGCAGATTAATTTTCCTGACAAATTCCCTGATGTTAGCACAGATAGAAATCAGCTGCAAAGATTTTTAGGATGTCTCAATTATGTTAGTAACTTCTACCAACACTGTGCAAGTGATAGAAGAATACTAAATAAAAGATTAAAGAAAAATTCCCCACAATGGACAGAAGTCCATACTAAGGCAGTTCAAATATCAAAGCCAAGGTAAAAACTCTCCCAATCTTATATGTTGCTGATGATCTTTATTTAAAATTATGGAAACAGATGCGAGCAATATAGGATGGGGAGGCATCTTAAAACAGAAGAATGGAGATATTGAACAGATTGTTCAGTTTGCATCATGAGTTTGGAATCCCGCTGAACAAAATTACTCCAAGATAGAAAAAGAAGTTAAAGCAGCCTGGAATTGCATCAGCAAGTTTGAAGTATATCTCATCAATAAACAGTTTTTGCTAAGGACCGATGCATCAGTCCTTCAGAAGGTCTTGGAAAAAGACATCAGAAAAGCAGGAGAAGCAAAGTTTGCCAGATGGCAAGCACTTTTTGCTAATTTCGACTTTCAGGTCGCGCATATCAAAGGAGCAGAGAATAGTCTCCCTGACTATCTTACCAGAGAATATATTGAGCCACAAGATCATGTTATGATGATAGTCACTGAATGGGACCAAAATCAAAAGCAAGAGGTCCTACAAACCATCCCAGAAGATCAGGACCGGGAAGAGTACAAAATGAATTGGAAACCCACATGGCAACTTAGGAATACGAAAATACTGGATGCCAACTTACAAGCACATACAGACATCCAGCATCTTGTACCAGAACGGAAGGTATATCCAAAAGGAAGCAAGTGGATCCATAACATGATCTATGAGAAGGCACAAAGAGATGCCAGAATTGCAGAAGTAGCCCTGCAACAAAATTTCCATGATATTGTCGGCATATGGTACAATGGAGGACCTAGCACAGGCATACATGAAAAATAATTTTGTATCTATCGGACCAAAGATCTTGCTTGGAATGAACCTAAACACCAGCCAACCCATCCTGCTGCTCTCTGGCCAAAAGGTGATCCAAAGATAATTTTTCCTGACACTGTGTATGATTTCGCAGGTCATAAAAAAACTTTGGTGGGACTTCCTCAATGTTGATGACAGAGTAGAAACTCACTATATAAAGTTAAAATTTAGTGCAATAGGCACCTTCCAGAGAAATCAACAATGTGAATGGTTCTGAGAATGGTGGTGTGACTATGGTGTAAATAGAACTGCAATGGATCCTGTATACCATGGGTCATATTCTAGAAAGCATTGTGATTTATGTTTTGAACAAAATATTGGGGAATGTTTTCACCCTATCTATAAAACTGTCAAAGAAATGACAGATGGAGAATGGTCGCCATTCTATGATGAAAACTATTCACTCAAAGAATATATGAGAGAACATCTAGAGTGGTTAGTTTTAACTAAAGTTAAACATCAGATTGTTTTGGGTAAGCCTATGATCGTTCACAAGATATTTACCAAACCCTGGGACGAGTTATTGTACAAAAGAAATAGATTCCCAAAACTTGTTGTGTTCTGACGGTTCACATGGGCTTTCCGTAAAAGCATCCATAGTGTAATTTTTTATGTCCAGTCACAAGGACTTAATTGTGACCAGATTTCCCGTGGGCTTTGCTGTACTAAAGCTTCCACAGTGTAGAACAGTTCATCCACGATACTTTTATGTCTTTTCTCGTGGGCTTTGATAAAGGAAAAGCATCCACTTTGTTCTGTCGAAATCCTTTTCCATAGTATTTTCTTTTCCGGACTAGAATCTTGTGTGGATGTCGCCCTGGCATTACCCAATAGCAATGATTCTTTCCACATATCTGTCAGTCCACCGATGGTCTACAGGAATGTTTGTCCCCTCATTTTCTATATAATGAGGGTAAGGCTCATTGTTAAGGCATTCGGTCTTAGAGTGTCTTAGAGAGTAAGTCTGATCTGAGAAGCCTGCGTATCAGTGTGCTCGGCACTGGTAAGAACCTAAAGTGGCGAGATCATTTTAGAAGTCTTCGAGTTTGTATATGAGTAACTGCATCGCTGAGTGTAAATCCTTATAATAATGGAGTATATATCATTAGATCTGAATATAACCATATAAATTCTGTATATATTTTATTTAATACTTTGTATTTGGAGCTATAAAGGCTTTAATGATGAAAAGGTATATATAGTTGGCTGTATGAAGACCAGTATGATCCAACGATATATACTTCTTCATCATATAGGTCTTCATGGCCCCACATACAACAAAATATTAATTAAAATATATGCTGAATTTATATGGTTGACAACGATATATAACCCAGCATGTATTTCATTTGGCTTGACTCGGTCTTTATTGATTAACCTTATTGTCCACCCTATCCGACCATCCTAAACAGTTACGATGGAGTGGATACCATTTTACAACTTAAACCCTTATGATGATGGATTATATACCATTGGCTCCTGAACATATCAGAAATAACCAGATATTCATTTAATGTTTTTGTTTTTTCACAAGAGAAATATCATATATTTTCCTATTTCAATCAAATAAAAAGGATTACATACAGCATCGTATTTTTGGGAAGCAGAGCTTCAAAAACAGGGTTTACAGGGTCTGCACAAGGCAGAAGATCAGATAATTTTCCCAAGGACACAAAACAGAAATAGAAAGCCTGAAAACAAAAAGATTTCTGAAAAGTGCAGTTTCAATAAAATAAAAAGGATTACATACATCATCGTTTTTGGGAAGCAGAGATTTAAAAACAGGGTTTGCAGAGGTCTGCACAAGGCAGCAGATCAGATAATTTTCCAAAGGACACAAAACAGAAATAGAAAGCCTGAAAACAAAAAGTTTCTGAAAAGTGCAGCATCACTGAAAGAGACTTCTCTAAACACAGAAAGTAACTCTGCTTACAAGTCCCAGTAGATAGAAACAGATAAAAACCAAATCACTGTAACAGCTTTAAAAAAGGGCCTGCACAAAGCAGAAGACCAGATAATCTTCCTAAGAACAAAGAAACAGAATTACAATGCCTGAAAAAATATATTCATTTAATATTGCCATCGTCTTTATTGATGAAACTTATATCCGACTATCATACCATAGCGAGAGGGAAGGTTGAGTGCTCACCCGCCATACGCGTCCAACTCGAAACCACTGATCCCTGCAACACGAGAAAGAGCATTTCTCCAATTTTCAACAGTGACGGAGTCATATCGCGGCTTGTTCTCGTGCGTTTTCTTCGTTTCTAGGTCCTGTAGGGCTTGAGCATACAGGCCATTTCCGCCCTGTGTCCATCTGAGCTCGGAAGGTTTGACGTGGTAGAAGACTGGAATAATGGCAGCGCCCGACTCCAGCATGAGGAGAAGCTCATTGAGACACCAATATGATTCCGCATAGCGTAGAGAGAATATGGCCACATGGACTGAGGCGGTCCTTATAGCGCCTTCGATTTGGGAGGTGAAATTATCTCCCTCTTGCAATTCCTGCTTGTCCAGAAAAGCTCGGACTCCATGTAAAAGAAGGCGCCGGTACAGGTGGCTGGCAAAGGTCTTCTTGATGTCCGGGCCGCGGTGGTTTATAAAGACGTCATAAGAGTAGTAATTGCTGCTGTCATTGGGATCAGCAACGGTGGAAGTGGATGCCGAGGAGGAGGGGGAAGCGCCAGAAGCTGGTGCTTGACGGTTAAAATCAAGTGGAGAAGCTTGATTGTCAGATTCAAGTTCAATTTCAGGGTGGTTTTGGGTTTTCACTCCGAATGCAGGTGGTGTGTATGCCATCAGGAATTGGAAAATGGAAATAGAAATTGGGTGATGGGAATCGATGTATTTATCGCTGGGAAGGAGACTATTTCAGATGCGCGGAGTAATCGTGAGGAACGTTACAATGAAAAATGGTATATAACCCCATTAACCCCTTTCAGCCCTCATTGTGCTGCTGCTCACTCGGTTTTTTAATTTCAAAAGCATTTTACGCGTGGTGACCGACATCAACCGCTTGAAAGCCCTCTTTTTTTCGTATCCGAAGCCGGTGAGCTTAATTCGATGGAGAAGCCGGAAGCCAGCACGCATTTGACTAAATAGCGAAACGATAAGATGTACATTGCTTCTGTGGTTCTAGGATAGCGCTCAACAATTTCTTTGTTGTGACAGTGTTTTCGGGAATTCTTGGCATGTGACCTACTGACATGTTATCAAAAAGCAGACTTATAAACTACTGCTTTGCTTTTAAACTGCTTTATTGCAGTTTCGCGGGTACCACCGTAACTTAGTTTCTAGGAGACTTTAAACTGTTTTTCTGCACTTTCGCGTGTACCAGCATAACTTTGTTTCTAGGAGACTTTAAACTGTTTTTCCGCACTTTCGCGGAGACGAGCCTAACTTTGTTTCTAGGAGACTTTAAACTGTTTTTCTGCACTTTCGCGGGTACCAGCGTAACTTTCTTTGTAGGAGCCTTTAAACTGTTTGTCTGCACTTTCGCGGGCACCAGCGTAATTTTGTTTCTAGAAGACTTTAAACTGTTTGTCTGCGCTTTCGCGGGCACCATCGTAATTTTGTTTCTAGGAGACTTCGCAGCAATTCATGAATTTGGCATCAATACAACCCATTACAACACCAACGTGTTGATGATCTCACACACGTTGGCCTTCTAGGTTTTAAATGCAGAGCTGAGGCCACCAAATGGACACTACTAACCCTTCTGGATCCTGAAATTTGGTTGAACAGATCCTTACCTTTTCGTATGTATAATGAGGATGCCTTTCCTCTTCTTTTATTTGATTTTCCTTGTCATGCCTTCTGTCATTTGCGCAGTTGAATTCTCTGATCGATGGCATCTTCATTCCACTAATACTTCTGATCAAAACGCTATTCTGGGATTCATGTATGCAATCACCACTTACGACCCATCACAATCATTACCCGCTAATTGGAATCCAGATGTTTCAGTCTGCAAATGGACAGGTATCATATGCAATCAGCGCGCACAAAGAGTGGTTTCGCTAAGTGTGAAGAGCATGGGATTAAAAGGTACAATCTCTCCTCTTCTCTCCAATCTCTCCTTTCTTACGGTACTCGACCTTAGCAATAACAGTTTTCATGGCTACATTCCCTATCAATTGGGAAGTCTCTTTCGCTTAAAGATGCTTCTTCTGTCTCTGAATCAACTTGAAGGTTCTATTCCGCCTGATCTTGGTGGCTGCCAAAGCCTACGGAATTTATCTCTGTCCTCTAACAATTTGAGAGGAAACATTCCGTCAGAAATATGTGTTCTCCCCTACTTACAATACATCCATTTAGGATCGAACATTTTGACGGGCACAATTCCTGCCTGCTTGGGAAACATATCCTCTTTGGACTACATCAATTTGAATACCAATAACCTTCACGGTCGCGTTCCTTTCGAATTAGGCCTGCTCAGTCTACTTGGCGTCATCAATATCTTTAATAACAGTCTGACAGGCCAAATTCCTTCTTCCTTCTCAAACTGCACAAATCTCCGTCAATTGGTTTTGGCTGACAACCAATTAACTGGATACATTCCAGCCGATTTGTGTGCCAGGAACACCCAATTGACGGAACTATATCTCTTTCGGAATCAGTTGAGTGGCAACATTCCTATTTCCCTCTTCAATTGTACGAAGCTTCAAGTATTAGAATTAGGAAGAAACCGCCTCAGCGGAGTAGTGCCCATGGAATTGGGTAAGTTGACTCAGCTTCAACACCTTTACTTGAACAATAATCAACTGATTAGTGGCAGCACCACGAGCTTACCCGTTCTTACTTCTTTAATTAACTGCTCCAGCCTGCAAACAATAGCATTATTTTCTAATCGTCTCACGGGACGTTTGCCCTTTTCTATCGGCCAGCTCTCTACAAAAATGGATGTCATATACTTGGGTTACAATAAATTGACGGGAGAAATACCTCCACAGATTGGCAACCTAACGAGTTTAACATTATTTGAATCAGAGGCCAATGTTTTAACAGGGGCAATCCCTGCTTCACTCAATAAGCTTCAAAAGTTGGAGAGGATATATTTGGGATCCAACAATTTACAAGGAAACATTCCAACAGAAATTGGGCAACTCAAAAGCTTAGGACTTCTAGATCTCGGGGGAAATAATCTGTTTGGAAGAATCCCTGATTCACTTGGCAGTCTCCAGCAGCTAAGATATCTGAATCTCAATCAAAACCAGTTATCAGGTAATATACCTGCAAGTCTAGGGAATTGTGTGAAGTTACTACAGCTAGACTTATCATACAACAGGTTCACTGGGCATATACCTCCACAGGTTGCAGGCCTTCCAATGTTAGCTCTCTATTTCAATCTTTCAAACAATTTATTACAGGGCCCTGTGCCAGAACTGAGCAAGATGACTGTGGTTCAGGCTATAGATATTTCTGCAAATCAGTTAACAGGTGAGATTCCAGGTGGACTTGAAACCTGCAAAGGGCTAGAATACCTAAATCTTTCTCACAATACACTTGAGGGTCCTATTCCAGATTTATTTGGTGATCTTCAAAATCTTCAGGATATAGATCTCTCCTCCAACAACTTGTCCAGTGAAATACCTCTGTCGTTGGAAAATCTCAAAATGCTTAGGCACCTGAATTTTTCTTTCAACAACTTATCAGGAGAAGTCCCTGAAGTCAATGTTTTCAAAAAGCTTGGTGCGACAGCGTTTATAGGAAATGTTGGTCTGTGTGGAAGGTGGGTAAGTTTGCCACCATGCTCTACAAGCAAAGATAATAGTTATTGGCTTTTGAAGAAAGTCATCATACCTATTGTTGCAGTTACAGCGGCTGTTCTATGGTGTTTGTTTCTGGGCATTTTGTGGAGGGAAAATTTCTGGAGATTTGTGGGATCCTTAAGAATGGAGCACAGAAATGTTTCATATGGAGACCTCATGACTGCAACAGATGGATTTAGTGAGGAAAACTTGTTAGGAGTTGGTAGTGTTGGGAAAGTGTATAGAGGGGTTCTGAATGATGGCACAATCATTGCTGTCAAGCTTTTTAACTTGGAAAATGTAGCAGCGACCAATAGTTTCTTCAAAGAGCGCAATGTTCTGAGCAAAGTGCGGCACCGGAATCTCATTAAAATCATAACCTCTTATTCAGACCTCAAAAATAAAGCTTTGATATTTCCATTAATGCCAAATGGAAGCTTAGAAAAGTGGTTATATCCAGATAGGGAAGAAGAAAATGGGTTGAGTTTGATTCAAACACTGAATATAGCAATAGATATTGCAGAAGGCATGGCATATCTTCATCACTATTGTGTCATGCAAGTGATTCATTGCGATCTAAAACCTAACAATGTACTTCTTGATGAAGATATGACAGCACATGTAATAGACTTTGGCATTGCTACCATATGTTCTGCAAATTCTGAGGATTCATCATCATTTACTTCCACACAACTCAAAGGAACCATGGGCTACGTTCCTCCAGGTAATTATTGTTTGTTAGAAAGCATGTAAGCAATGTTAACTGTTTCGTATTTTTATTAAAACTGTAAATCAGAAATTTGATTGATTTGGAGATGTCTGAATGCAGAATATGGATTAGGTGGGCATATTACAACAAAAGGTGATGTTTATAGCTATGGAATAGTATTATTGGAGATGCTAACTAGAAAAAAACCCACCCACGATATGTTTGTGGATGGAGTGTCTTTGCAAAACTGGGTGAGTAGTAGTATACCACACCAACTTTGGGAAGTGGTAGATAGAAGTTTATTGAGGAGGACTGATGCTACAATCATTACTGAAGAAGATCAGGAGTTCAACTGCCTCAATCAGCTCTTAAAGGTGGGTTTGTATTGCACAAAAGAATCTCTTCATGAACGACCTAGCATGATGGAAATAGTGCTCATACTGCAAACCATTAAAAACGCTTTTCTGGAAGTCGTTGGCACTGAAGATGATGTATCAACCACAACAAATAGTTCAAGTACTACTAGTAGAAATGCCAGCGAAATGCAAAGTTCTTCAACATCCTAGCTCTCTGCTGCAAGGGAACAGTTGCTCTAGAACTGTATCTGCTTTAGGGTAACAGTGGCTTTATAATTGAGACAAGAAGTGGAGTCCATTGTCCTTATGCTACATCTGGTTTGAGTCCTATTTCTTATATCTCTAGACTTATTGTTCAATAGCTGTCTACGTTTGACCTTAGTTTCAGCCTCCTTCCCCTCCTTTCACCAGGGCAAGAGCGACTGCAGGGTTGGCGGTTTCTTCGGGAAGCAGGGTTGGCGGTTTCTTTGGGAAGTGAAATGCAGACGCTGACAGCTTATCCAAAAAAGCTGCGCACAGGGCACCCGGCACTTGGTTGATTCAGGAGCACAGAGAAGGGCATGCCTATCAGTTTTATCACAGACCCTTTATCGACATAGACAATCCAGAGAGCTCTCTGGGAGCATAGTTTTTGTTTTTTTGTGTGCTTATTTTACACACATCCGTATGTAAATATCCATATGTTCTATTTATTTTCAAGCTACTTCAGGTACTCTATTTTTTGACAGAAAAACTGGCTAGTCCAGTTGATGTTTTGACAAGAACAGTAAATGATTACAAGCAAACAGCCTCCCTGCGTGGAAGAAAGGCTTTTTCTTGACAGGCATAGCCTCAAACAGAATATGCTTTTGCATTTACAGCATGTAATTTTTATATCTCAATGAAAAGCACCTTTTTTCCAAGGGGAAAAAATAGCTGTCTACGTCTAGGATAAAATGCTTTGCATTTGTTAGGTTTTCTAGCCATGTAAATTACCAAAAGCTTCATGTTTGTTTTAAAGGATAAAATAAATAGACATAAATTCAGTTTTAGAAAAATTAAGAGAGTATCTATGTGAATCTAACCGGTTCTGCTTCATTTTACATTAAAAAAAAAAAAAAAAATGTACTCATTAAATCACATCCATCTAAATATTTCGTGATTGACTTATGGAATCCGCAAATTGAAAAATTCCTAATGGTAGTGTGCATGAACAAGATGTGAATTAATTACATAATGGGCTAAAATCGGGAGGAAATGTTAATACGAATGTGGTGTAAATGGAAGTTTTTCTTATCTGTGACCTATGAGACGAAAAATTCAAATTTTTGATGATGCTCTGGTCTCTATCCCTGATTCCTCCAGTACTTCCATGTGCATTCTAAAAATGGTTACATTTGTTCAACACTAGAGGACATCAAGTGGAGAGATGGCTGCAGTGGAGAAAACATGTTTCTATCTGTACATTTTCTGTTTTTTCCCCTTTATTCTTCGACACAGTTGTGTGCTTTCTGTTTTCTTCCCTTTTTTCTTCTTTTCCAAATGAACACAATTGGGTTGCAGACAGAGTTTCTCAATCTCATGAACAAATGGAGAAGAGAGATGCCTTCCTTGTCCAAGCAAGCTACCAATATGAAGATGACCATTTTTCTCCTGAGAAGCCATGATGGAGGACAGTCTTAAATCCACCTTATCCTCCACCGCTTTGAACAAATGTTCTGTTTTATGTAAAGTGGAAAAGTGTGTTTTTAATGGCTCATATGGAAGCCCTTTGATGAGGTAAACTTTTTCTTGATGTCATTGACGGCTATAAATTTATCAAGTGATATTTTGGATATAGATATTGATCCAAATTGGATCCATAAAAGATTGTCAAAGAACCATGATTGTTTCTGGTCGGGACAAATCTCTAAGAAATTTAGAACCGTGATCAAAAACACCCTGAACCAGTGGCAATGGCAGCCAGCGTGGAATGACGAGGACCTCGGTCAAAGCGCGCTGATCGAAGCCCATGGAGACTGCGCAGGAGGTCAAATTAGCCCCTGGGAGCCCCGGATCGGGAAAATAAGGCATCTCTGAGCAAACAGGGCTGAAATGGGGGAAGCCCGAGCACTCGGACGCATGGCGAACCGGAGAACTGCGGGCGGAAAAGGCAAGAAGCACTAAACGTGCAAAGGCGGACCCGAACTCTAGGAACCAGGGGTATTGATCGGGGTGCCCTCAAACAGTAAGCGGTTTTGGATGGAAGCGGAGCGATCCCACTCATCGATCGACACGTGGCAAGCAGAGGTGAGAGAAAACCGTCGTTGATCGCACGTTATCGATCGAGCAAGTCAACTGTGCAGGACGTGCATATGACGTTGAATCTGGGGGACCCAGATCGGATCGCTGAGATCAAGTCCGATGGAGGAAGCGGAATCGACGAAGGAATATGCCGCGATATGTAAGGATTTGGAATCCGTTTGACCTCCACGGTGGAGGAAAGACTTCATCCACGACGTAACTGAAGAAACGAATTGACGAAGCAGGCTGGCGCCGTTTAAAGGAGGACATGTGGCCACTCCCTGAACATTCATGATGACGCCGAATAGGGAACTCCAAGCACAGCTACAGAAGGTGAATCGACAGAGGCGGACGAGGAACCAAATAGGCATGAGAACGAATGGCTAAAAGCCATGAACAGAGACAGATTACACAGTCAAGTCGGAGAACAGTCCGAGAGACGAGAAAGAAGACAGAGAGACCAGAATCCCGAGAGGAGGATAGAATACACAGAGAAGGCAGTAAAAGTTGAAAACAAAAGCAAAAAGAAACAGAAGACCGAGCTAACCTGCGGCAGCATCGAGCACCAGAGAGCTTGAGAGATTCAAGCCATCTCACAAAGGAATTTGTCCGGACTGAGCACCACATTTGGCTCTTTCCACTGTAGACCAGAAGGTCACAGAGCTTATAGGAAGAAGAAGAGTCAGTGTACTCCAGTGGCTTAGGGAATCCAAGAACCACCCTGCCAAGCAAAACCTGCTTCGGGAGAACTCACATTGAGTCCCTGTATTGTAATTCTCTGCTTAAAGACACAATGAAACAAGGCCACCACTGAAAGTTGGACTGAAGATATAGCCCTACAGAATAAGGTGAACTCTTTATTAAAATTCTTGTGTCTTTGTGTTTGCTTACTGTATTTCTCTGTTGTCTTTCCATTCAATCGTCTGTGTATTGGCAATCTAATTGATCCATTGCTTCAATAACACAAAACACACACACCAGCACATGAGTCTGTAATACCTTTGTTTAATAAATCTTCAACTAATGTCACTCATAGGGTGAACATCAGATCAGATATTGAGCAACAAGCCACACTTCTCAAGAGCAAGTTAATTTTCTGAAGCTGATTGATTAAATGGAAAGACGTGCAATAAAGGAGAAACTGCACTATCTAGGATATGCCGATTGAGTCCAAAATATTGAAGGTTTTCTGTTTCAGATTTATGATCTGAGGTCTAATTTTATCCACACTTATAATAAATTTCTTTCTTTTAGATTCATTTTCTTTTCAATTGTTGTGTTATATAGTGAGGCAGCGGGGCTATGCAGACTTCTTTGGCTAAACGAATAAAATCGACAATCCTCTTCCCCATAACACACCAACGTAAAATTGGCCTGACCGGTCCGCCATTATAGAGCAGCTTTTCCTTAACTTTTGCGCTCGGAAACCAGCTGGAGCACTTGTGGTTTTAACATATGCGAGACACTAGACACGCCCCGCCAAGGTCCACAATCTAAATGGAAACCGAAGTCCATACGTCACACGGAGCCTCGTTTCGAATAAAGATTAGTTATTCCGACTAGTTTGGTTCCACCCGAGTCGGGGTCGGCTGGTCAGATTTTTCTCCTTGGTCGGAGTCGACTATATAGGCCTACCGCCATGTCGGGCTCTATCCTTAATGAGGGGTCGGGGAGTCGGTCCCTTCTGGCCCTTCTTTGATGTTGAGGCCCGACTACCGACTATGCTAGCCCATGCTTGACAAGGTGAGTTTGAAACAATTTATTTTCACGCCTTTGAGGGATCGGCTGAATTCCTCTGCTGTTCAGGAGTTGTGTAAGAGACTTCTTGAAACAGGACAGAGTTCGAATCTTATGGAGGTCAATTAAAACCACTCAGCCGAGCTTGCCTTCGTTGGCCGGATGGAATGACCCCAACACAGACTACAACTTGAGTCTGAGAACTATGAAAAGAACTCGGTGCCTTCTCAATAATATTAGCAATTGCTTTTAAAGGTGGGAAGATGGGCTGATAGGATTGTTAAATTGGAAAAGTTGTACTTCGATTTAAAATAATAATTGTTGTATTAGATTTAGGTTGTTTAACTTGTTTGTGTTAAGTTTATAATACACAATTAAAATAATAATTGAAATATTGAGATAATAAAAGTTCATACTACTTATTTTACCAATGAAAGATTTAAAACCAATGTGAAAAAATATTGATTTCTTAAAATGGATAGTGCTTCATTTTAAGCGTTTTATGTCCTTTAATAAAGGGCATGTAATAAAAAAAAAATTACCTATATCTAATATGGTGGCATTCAAAATCTATGTTGTATTCATATTCTCATTTGTATTCTTTATTATTGATGATTATCTCATTTAAGCTTTTTTGTAATGTTTTTAAAATTATATGTTTGAGAAATTTTGTTTTTGCATTTATATCGTATGTCTTCACTTGTTCTTTATGAATTTGAATAATATGTTGTTTATATTCCACTGATTCAATAGTGTTACCTGAAGTGTTCCCTGATTCGATAGCACACTGTGAAATTACCCTCTTATGAATGTCAATTACAACGGAGATTTATTATCTAAAATATTTACGCTGTAAGGCGTTTCCCTCTGAAATGAACTCCCCCAAATGCCTTTCTGTCCTAATCGTAGCCGTTAGATCTTTTGTTAGACAATTGAACAAAAATCAGCCATCTGATTTAATAAAAAATGTTTTAAAACATTAAAAAACCTTAAAAAACGTTTCACTTTCCACTTGACATCTGTGCGCCGAGCTTCCGGGAGAGTTTGTGGAGTTCATGGTTGTTTCCTTTACGGTTTCATGGAGTTTATGGCTGTTTCGGCATTTGTCTCATGAATTGAAGGCCGACTTGAAGCGGATCACTCAAACGGCCAGTTCAATTACTGCAAAGGTTTTGTCGGTTCGTAGCACTCCGAGTGGAACCCCGAGGGCTTCGTCTGTGACGATCGGTGGTAAGTTGTCTAGACAGAAATCTGTAGTGGAGAATGCTTTGCAGCGGTTAAGGTTTATTAGTAAAACGGCGGAAGATTCGAACACGGATTTTCAAGCGTTTTGGAAAGCCCTCGAAGCGTGTTTTGGTCAGTTGGCTTCTCCAGATGGATTACGGCTTTCTCTTGCTGACTTTGGCCTTTGCATCGGTAAGGTTCTTGAGTCTTTGGATGTTGATTCCAATTTTACACAGAATACCTCGGTATCTCCGCATTTGTGAAATGCGTTGTTTGTTTGGCAGGTATGATGGATTCAAATGAATTTGCACCGAAGCTCTTTGATGCTCTCGCTCGAAGACGAGGATGGCATGATGTGGAGTTCATTAACAAGGAGCAGCTTCGTGATTTCTGCCTGCAGATCTCTGCTCAAAGCTTTGATTCTCGCCTGCAAATTTTCTTTGACATGTAAGATATTTCTGTCCTTTTTAGCAGCGTGGATGTAGATTCAGGAATTAAAGATATTTCACTTCAGAGGCTAAAATTTGGACGATTCATGCTGGCCTTGCAAAATTTTAAACATTTTTTCAATTAAGGCTTTGACATTGTCACTAAGCTTGCAATTTTAAATGCTCTGGGCGAGAGTTCCTTTTACCGTTTGTGGCTTGCGTGTTGTGAGTTGTTTAAGCTTTTTCAGAGTCCTGAACTCTTACATGCGCAGGTGTGACAAAAATGCAGACGGGCGGATTTCTGAGGACGAAATAAAAGAGGTAATGAGTTTCCTTAATTTGTAATTTTCTTTGAATTGCATTGAAGGTATATAATTTTATGGAAAGCATGTTGAAAATCTTTGAATCGGTAATTTAATAGAAAATGATCTCCTAGGTTATTATGCTCAGTGCATCGACTAACAAGCTTACGAAGCTCAAGGAACAAGCTGAAGAGTACGCAAATTTAATCATGGAAGAGTTGGATCCAGACCATATGGGCTATATTGAGGTCATCTTTGCTCCCTGCAGATCTAATTTTCAAACAAATTTATCTAATTTCTTTTATCTCGCAGATGACCTAGTTTCTATAATTTCTACTCAATTTGATAAAGAAATTGAAAATCTTGCTTATGAAACTCTGGTGAATCTTATCGACGTTTTAAATTTCCTATTACCTTTCAGCTAAGTCAGCTGAAAGCTCTGCTGCAAGGCTTGACTTATGGAAAGGAAGGGCATGCAAACTATAGTCAAAATTTGAGCCAGCAAATCTTACCGGTTCCAATCAGGAGGAATCCCATACAGAGAGCAATACAAAACGCGAGATATCTATTGGACGAAAATTGGCAGAGGACCTGGGTTATTGTCATATGGCTGGCGACTATGCTCGGGCTTTTCACGTGGAAATTCATACAGTACAGGAACAGAGGCATCTTCAAATTAGCGGGATACTGTCTATGTGTGGCCAAAGGAAGCACTGAAACCCTCAAACTTAACATGGCACTCATACTGTTGCCCGTCTGCAGGAACACGATAACATGGCTTCGCTCCACAATCTTAGGATCCATTGTGCCATTTGACAACAACATCAATTTCCACAAGGTATTTTAATTCTTGTAAAGTTAACAGGAAATGGATTTCGAAGTTCTTTATTAACATTTTTTATTTTAATATTCATGCAGACCGTCGCCGGGGCCATTGTTATAGGTGTCATGCTTCACGGCCTGGATCATATAAGCTGCAATTTCATTAGAATCGCAAATTGCGATGAGGAATCGTATAATCTATATCTTAAAGCATATTTTGGCAGTGAAAAGCCGAATTACGGAGATATCTTAGGAAGCACAGTAGGCATCACGAGGGTTTGTATGGTCGTACTCATGGCCATTGCCTTCATTCTCGTGACCTCCTGGTTTAGAAGAAGTTCAGTGAAACTTCCTCAGCAACTTGATAAACTGACCAGGTTCAACGCTTTCTGGTATTCGCATCATGCATTTGTCGTGATTTACCTGCTTTTGATTGTTCATTCCATTCACCTTTTCTTCGTGCGAGATTGGAGGGAGAAAACTGTAAGGACATTTCATCTTGTTTTCTGTTAATTCTAAACTACATCTCTAACTTCGAAGTAAAACGGTTCAAAATTTATTCGCTGAAAGATTGAAAGTGAAAAATGAATATCTAATTTCATTATAAAATGCATGAGAATTTAGCTTAAATGAAAAGAAACGTAGACGATTTGCTCCAGAATTTGATGTTCGGGGTTTAATTTATTACGCGATTTGAACGTGCAGACTTGGATGTATATTGTTGTTCCGGTGCTTTTATATTGCGGTGAACGCACACTGAGAGCATTCAGAGCAGGGAATTATATTGTCAATATTGTCAAGGTCATGCGGTTCCTACTTCAGAATTGCAATTTTCTTGTATTATCTGTATCTTGAATCCTTTGCAAGCGCAATCAACATATCTGCTTTATTTATTTTGCAGGCGGCAGTTTATCGCGGAAACGTCCTAGCTTTGCATATGTCAAAACCTGCAGGCTTTGAGTACAAGAGTGGAATGTATTTATTTCTCCAGTGCCCCGAGATCTCGCCTTTCGAATGGTAAGTTTACCTACATTAGAATTTATCAATTGATAAGATCTTTTAGTGTTTCTTCCACGATTTTTACATTTTTTTTTCTGAACTTTCTACATGTAGGCATCCATTCTTGATCACCTCTGCTCCAGATGATGAACACATTAGCATGCATATTAGAACAGTTGGAGACTGGACGCAGGAGATGAAAAGAGTTTTCTCACAGGTGATTACTAATTTAGTACTTTTAGCTTTAAGATGAAGTTTCTTTGTCAGCTGTAAGTTCTAATCACAGATCTTTATAGACAATGGAGCCCCCTACAGCTGGAAAAAACGGACTTCTGAGAGCGGAGCGTGGACTCTACGGAGACAACGAAAACAAATCCAAGTATGTTGAACATTAATGAAAAAAATAAAAAACTCAGAAATCGAAGATTCAAAGTATTTAACAAAAAGACGAACCATGTGCAGGTTTCCCAAGCTTCGGATCGACGGGCCATATGGAGCTCCCGCACAAAATTACAAGAAATATGACGTGTTGCTGTTGATAGGTCTCGGAATTGGCGCCACTACGTTCATAAGCATTCTCAAAGACATGTTAAATCACATGAAAATTGCAGATTCTGCTTACAAAAGGAAAAGGAAGGACCAAGGTCCGACAAATGCTTATTTCTACTGGGTTACAAGGGAGCAAGGCTCGTTCGACTGGTTCAAGGGGGTCATGAATTAAATAGCAGAGATGGACAACAAGGTAAAATTCATCTAGTTGTGCAGCTTCCAAATACCAAAATTTGTCAAATTTAAAAAGATAAACAAATGTTGGATGTTTGTGAATCCAGGCTGCTATTGAAATGCACAACTACCTGACGAGCGTTTACGAAGAAGGCGATGCCAGGTCGGCTTTAATTACAATGGTGCAAGTTCTGAATCATGCCAAGAATGGAGTCGATTTCTCTCAGGAACCAGGGTACCTATATATTTTTTTTCCATTATCGTTGTAGTATTACATTACCTGGGGGCTATAGAAAGCCATTGTTTGAAACATCCGCTGGTCTGCAGGTCAAGACTCACTTTGCCAGACCAAATTGGAAAAAGGTTTTCTCAAAAGTTGCTTCCACTAATAAAGACGCTAAAATTGGTAAGTCCAACTTTCAAAATTTCGGACAAACGTAGGGAATTATGGCTCATCTAAGAATCACTTTCTTATATTAACTTTGATTGAATGCAGGTGTCTTTTATTGCGGGCCTCTAATTTTGGCCACGGAGATGAGAGCCATAGCCAAAGATTACAACCACAAAATGAACACTAAATTCGAGTTCCATAAAGAAAACTTCTAACACAAGCAAGCTGTTTACAGTATTACAACTTATAGGGAGGGCTATTATATCCTATTTTTTTAGTAAAAGAAAAGGTAAGATTAATTTCCCGGTCCTCGTCTTCGCAGAAATAAGGCCTCGAGTTCGAATTCCAAGAGTTCATATTCGTCAACGAATCTCGCTGTGTGTGCACTTTGCAAGCGTAGGCGACATAGGAAACCATTGAAAATAAAGGATCTATATATATTTACGCCGTAAGGCATTTCCCTCTGAAATGAACTCCCCCAAATGCCTTTATGTCCTAATCGTAGCCGTTAGATCTTTTGTTAGACGATTGAACAAAAATCAGCTGTCTGATTTAATAAAAAATGTTTTAAAACATTAAAAAACCTTTAAAACGTTTCACTTTCCACTTGACATCTATGCACCGAGCTTCTGGGAGAGTTCGTGGACTTTATGGCTGTTTCCGTTTACGGTTTCGTGGAGTTTATGGCTGTTTCAGTTTACGGGCTCCAATTTCTGTTTTAGTCGAATCGGCATTGGCAATGGCATCCCTGTATCCTCATGCCCCCAAAACCCTTCTGAAACTGAAATCGGGATAGAAATTGAAAGTTCGCCTCCTCGTTCTCACAATCTTTGTCCTGCAGTTTCAGCCATTGACGCCTCGTCCTCCGCGGCTGCAACGACAGCCTCCACCTCATGTAATTCCCACAGCAATCGCAACTTCTATTGTGATGTATTTATCAATCACAGAGGGCCGGATGGTAAAGGTGATCTGGTGGAGCGATTTTTGAGGAGGGTGCAATTACCAAACCTTATATGGATTCGTTGGAATAAATGCCCCTGGTTTTCTCTGCCTTCTTGGATACCTATGAAGAACCTTAGGGTTTTAGAAGTGCGGGGGAAGAAATTCAAATCATTGTGGCAATCCGGATATCGGGTAAATAAAATTTTGGCGATTTAAAGTATGTGTGTATTCGTTATTGATTTCGCATAGTAGGATCTGCAACGAATTTAAATGGTTTTGCAGAAGCTAATCCTGGAATTCTTTCTTACGATTAAAACCCTGGAACATTTTGCAGGCACCTTTGCTGTTGCAACAGTTAGTTATTTATTCTCCCCTTTCAAAGTTACCAAAATCAATAGGGCACCTTAAGCACCTCGAACTGACTGTCCTCCATAAGATTAATCTTAAAACTTTGCTAGATGAATTTTGTCATTTGGTGTCGTTGAAAAGATTGGAGTTAACAAGTTGCCCAAATCTAAAGTCACTGCCAGATTCCTTTGGGTACTTAATAAACTTGGATTACATTGATCTGTCTCACTCTTCTCATTTGCAGGTGCTTCCAAAGTCTTTCGGTAATTTAATAAACTTGAAAGACATAGGTCTGTCTCACTCCCTACAGTTGCAGATGCATCCAGGTTCTTTTGGTAATTTAATTCGTCTTAAATATCTTGATTTGAGTTGGTGCTATAATTTAACCGTCTCTAGCGAAACACTGGGAAACATCAGCACACTTGAATGTTTAGATGTTTCCTATTGTAATTTAGATCCATCTTAAACCTTGATCTTTTTAACAACTAGAGGTTTTTGCTTGGATTGTTTTGACTCCTCAAAAGGCTTAGTCGATCTTGGGGTTAAGATGGATGTTTCATTAGTGTTACACACTCAGAGACATACACACATGGACATCTCCTCCACCAGGACCGTGGAGAACTCATCTTTCTTTGGGTGCAATTAATTTTTCTTGGTGATGAAATGTCTATTACTGCTCTGGTTGCAGGGTCAAACGCCTCTCTTTCCCCTCATCTTTGGACATGAAGCAGCTGGATATTCACTCTGTTTTTTCCTATGACAATAATTATTAGGTCATAATTATTCAATCATAGCATTTCACGAGAAAATTTTCCTATGATTGATTTCCTGCTAATTTTGGCAATTGTTGACACAGAGTTGTTGAAAGTGTTGGAGAAGGGGTAACTGACCTCAAGCTGGGTGATAGTGTGCTTCCTGTATTTACTGGAGAATGCAAGGAATGCAGACACTGCAAGTCAGAAGAGAGCAACATATGTGATCTGCTAAGACTTAATACTGAGAGAGGGGTCATGATAAGTGATGGAAAGTCAAGGTTTTCCATCAATGGAAAGCCAATTTACCAGTTCCTTGGTACATCGACTTTCAGCGAGTACACTGTTGTGCATGTTGGTTGTGTTGCCAAAATTAATCCGAAGGCTCCTCTTAGCAAAGTCTGTATTCTAAGTTGTGGTGTCTCTACAGGTAAAGTACTTTCTAATATTTTTGTACCAATTTTTTTTAATATTTTATTTTATTTCGAATTTTCTTAGAGAAAACGCCCTTTGAATTTTTAATATCAGCAATATTTAGGACTATAGTTGCCCATATACGCTAAGCAACTACATAGATTGTCTAAAAGGCCCAGATGATAGTATCTCTTCTTATATTAAAACAGACTTCAGGACCTCACTTTTAAGCTAGATAGCACAACTTTTTATTACCCTTGTACATTGGTAAAAGGATTCTTGAGAATGATAACGGAGGGACTTAGTTAAGATTCTCTGGTTGGTTAATCAATCCGTGATCTTATTTGGAGGCCTTTATACATGTCTGAACTCCCATCCATCGAGATTCAAAACACTTTTTTCGCTTCTTGTATTGAAGAGACCTTGTTGCCCACCTCCCCCCAGCAGTTAAATATTTTCCCATTGCTATTGGTTATAATAGGTCTCTATTCCCGATAGAAAATCACCATTTTGAGTTTTGCATCCTTTCCTTGCTATGCCCAAATACGATGCCTTCCATCTTTGCCTGATTTTGAAAAACTTGGCTTACAGTCTTCCAAAGTAACCATGCACATCTCTAAACCCCATGTCCAGCTTCCTTAGTGTTGCCCCGAGCAATATGGCCTGCCCTTGTATATCGTTCACTCTGGAATGTGACCATGTTTATCTCTAAACACTCCCCTGCCCTTGCAAGGCTTGGGTTACCCTTTGGATGTTCCATTAATATTGAATTTAAAGCATGCCTAACGTTCCTCCATTGTGACCATGTTCATCTTTGAACCTCCAATGTCCCTTCCCCAGGGCTGGTCTGTGGAAGGCATGGCTTGCCCTTGGATGCCCTCCATCTCTGCTTGATTGTTAGATAAGGATTCCAAAATCTTGGCTAAAATCTGCATAATGTGATCAAGCTTGTTTCTAAACATTCCCCTGCCTATGCATTGCCTGGTTTGCTCCTGGATGCTCCATCAAAGATGGATTTAACCCATGATGGCTGACTTCGAGTTTGTAATCTGCCTTTCTTAGCCACCCGTCTGCTCACGGAAAAAATACTTACTGGACTTATTGAAGGTATAAGTAATTTCAAGATGATAATGAAGAAATACTTGACATAGTTGAAATTGTATAATGTTCTACAAAGTGGATAATTCAATTCTCAGGAAGTGTTGTTGGTTGGACTGAATAAAATTAACCATGATGGTTTCCTTGATTGGGATTGTTGTAAAAAAAAACATTTTCGTTCTGTGTTTGAATGGATGGTCTCAGATTGACTCATCCTTTTTGGATAGGGACCAAGCATATATAATAAGCTTCACATTTAGCGATTATTATGGAAGAAATGTAAACACACAGTTTGAGACAAATAGATTCCAAAATATTAGTATCTTAAAAAGGAAAGCCATTTACATTTATGTTTTTTAAATAAGGTTTTTAAATATACTCTCTATCATTCATATTCCCATGTACTACCTACCCATGTACTGCTATATTTGCTTTTTTGTAATGTGTGTTGTGTATATGTGTGGATGTTTATGTCATGTGTCTGTGAATCTGTGCTAACTGAGATTGTGAATCTATGATAACTGAGATTGAAAGAGAGAGCTAAGAGCTTTGGCAGAGGAGAATATGGAGAATTGATGAGCCAACTTAAATTTACCAAAATCAATAGGGCACCTTAAGCACCTCGAGCTAATTGTCCTCCATAAGATTAATCTTAAAACTTTGCTGGATGAATTTTGTCATTTGGTGTCGTTGAAACGATTGGAGTTAACAAGTTGCCCAAATCTAAAGTCACTGCCAGATTCCTTTGGGTACTTAATAAACTTGGATTACATCGATCTGTCTCACTCTTCTCATTTGCAGGTGCTTCCAAAGTCTTTCGATAATTTAATAAACCTGAAATACAGAGGTTTGTCTCACTCCCTACAGTTGCAGATGCTTCCAGGTTCTTTTGGTAATTTAATTCGTCTTAAATATCTTGATTTGAGTTGGTGCTATAATTTGACCGTCTCTAGCGAAAGACTGGGAAACATCAGCACACTTGAATGTTTAGATGTTTCCTATTGTAAGAACATTGAAATATTACCTCCGCAAATAGCATATCAAAAGTACCTAAAAAAAATAGATCTTAGGGCTACAAACATAAAAGAATTTCCAAATGAAATTGGAGACTTGGGCGACTTAGAAGTTCTGGAAATAGGGAGCCCTTCACTGGACAGCCTACCACTTTCACTTGGTTACTTGAAGATCTTAAAGGAATTGAGGCTCGCGAATTGCAATGAATTGAAACATTTGTCGGTGACTATTCGACTGTTGACTCAGTTGACTGAGTTGAGAGTATTGAATTGCCGGTTGCAAACATTGAATAATTTAGAATCTCCCAATGACAACTGCATGCCTCGGCTGCAAGTCTTAGAAGTTTATAACATGAAATTATTAGAGGTATCATTTGCCACAGGTGTCTGCCCCATCCTTAAATATGTCTCCCTCAGGTTTTGTAATCATCTGGTGGAGGTCGGAACATTGCCAAAGACTGATAAAACTGGAATTGACTAATTGCTCTAACTTGAGGAAATAGCAGGGCTTTCTGGTCTTCCAAAACTTCAAGTGCTGGACATTAGTCGGTGCAAAAATGTAGAGGAGCTGCCAGGTATTGAAACGTTGGTATCTTTGAAAGAGTTGCAGGCATATGATTGTGCGAAGCTAAAGAGCATACGAGTATTAAATTTTCATGGGTCTGTAGCAAAACCCTGGGAAACATCAGCACACTTGAATGTTTAGATGTTTCCTATTGTAAGAACATTGAAATATTACCTCTGCAAATGGCATATCAAAAGTACCTAAAAAAATTAGATCTTAGGGGTACAAACATAAAAGAATTTCCAAATGAAATTAGAGACTTGGGCGATTTAGAAGTTCTGGAAATAGGGGGCCCTTCACTGGACAGTCTACCACTTTCACTTGGTCACTTGAAGATCTTACAGGAATTGAGGCTCGCGAAATTGCAGTGAATTGAAACATTTGTCGATGACTATTCGACTATTGACTCAGTTGACTGAGTTGAGAGTATTGAATTGCCGGTTGCAAACATTGAATAATTTAGAATCTCCCAATGACAACTGCATGCCTCGACTGCAAGTCTTAGAAGTTTATAACACGAAATTATCAGAGGTATCATTTGCCACAGGTGTCTGCCCCATCCTTAAATATGTCTCCCTCGGGTTTTGTAATCATCTGGTGGAGGTCGGAACATTGACAAAGACTCTGATAAAACTGGAATTGACTAATTGCTCTAACTTGAGGAAAATAGCAGGGCTTTCTGGTCTTCCAAAACTTCAAGTGATGGACATTAGTCGGTGCAAAAATGTAGAGGAGCTGCCAGGTATTGAAACATTGGTATCTTTGAAAGAGTTCCAGGAATATGATTGTGCGAAGCTAAAGAGCATACGGGGATTGGCCGAACTGACAAAGCTTTGGGTATTAAATGTTCATGGGTGCTCCAAGTTTGATGGGCTGCCAGGTATCCAACATTGTATGTCGTTGTACACTGATGCTAAGGGTTGTCCTAAGCAGTGGGCCAAGGCGGGATTACTGGAGCAGTTGCAACAACAAGTGAAGGTGCTTGAAATGTGAAAAGCAAAGAAATAAATTTGAAATGAATGCATAATTGAAGTCTTAGCCAAAGGTTATATGTCAGGCAGAGTTTGTATTCTAAGATGTTAGATTGTTGAGGGAGGTTGTGTAGTTGCCTTTCGACAACCCAAATTAAAACATTATGGAGAAAGTGCAAGGTCTGCCTAGCATATAGCCTTGGTAGATTCTCTGATGAATGTTACCCATATAGCTCACGACAGGATGCATATTTGCCTCGTTGTTCTATGTTTGAATGGATGGTCTCAGATTGACTCATCCTTTTTGGATAGGGACAAAGCATATATAATAAGCTTCACATTTAGCGATTATTATGGAAGAAATGTAAACACACAGTTTGAGACAAATAGATTCCAAAATATTAGTATCTTAAAAAAGAAATCCATTTACATTTATGTTTTTTAAATAAGGTTTTTAAATATACTCTCTATCATTCATATTCCCATGTACTACCTACCCATGTATTGCTATATTTGCTTTTTTGTAATGTGTGTTGTGTATATGTGTGGATGTTTACGTCATGTGTCTGTGAATATGTGCTAATTGAGATTGTGAATCTATGATAAATGAGATTGAAAGAGAGAGCTGAGAGATTTGGCAGAGGAGAATATGGAGAATTGATGAGCCAACTTAAATTTACCAAAATCAATAGGGCACCTTAAGCACCTCGAACTGATTGTCCTCCATAAGATTAATCTTAAAACTTTGCTGGATGAATTTTGTCATCTGGTGTCGTTGAAACGATTGGAGTTAACAAGTTGCCCAAATCTAAAGTCACTGCCAGATTCCTTTGGGTACTTAATAATCTTGGATTACATCAATCTGTCTCACTCTTCTCATTTGCAGGTGCTTCCAAAGTCTTTCGGTAATTTAATAAACCTGAAATATATAGGCATGTCTCACTCCCTACAGTCGCAGATGCTTCCAGGTTCTTTTGGTAATTTAACTCGTCTTAAATATCTTGATTTGAGTTGGTGCTATAATTTAACCGTCTCTAGCGAAACACTAGGAAACATCAGCACACTTGAATGTTTAGATGTTTCCTATTGTAAGAACATTGAAATATTACCTCTGCAAATAGCATATCAAAAGTACCTAAAAAAATTAGATCTTAGGGGTACAAACATAAAAGAATTTCCAAATGAAATTGGAGACTTGGGCGATTTAGAAGTTCTGGAAATAGGGAGCCCTTCATTGGACAGTCTACCACTTTCATTTGGTCACTTGAAGATCTTACAGGAATTGACGCTCGAGAATTCCAGTGAATTGAAACATTTGCCGGTGACTATTCGACTGTTGACTCAGTTGACTGAGTTGAGAGTATTGAATTGTTGGTTGCAAACATTGAATAATTTAGAATCTCCCAATGACAACTGCATGCCTCGGCTGCAAGTCTTAGAAGTTTATAACATGAAATTATCAGAGGTATCATTTGCCACAGGTGTTTGCCCCATCCTTAAATATGTCTCCCTCAGGTTTTGTAATCATCTGGTGGAGGTCGGAACATTGCCAAAGACTCTGATAAAACTGGAAATGACTAATTGCTCTAACTTGAGGAAAATACCAGGGCTTTCTAGTCTTCCAAAACTTCAAGTGCTGGACATTAGTGGTGCAAAAATGTGGAGGAGCTGCCAGGTATTGAAACGTTGGTATCTTTGAAAGAGTTGCAGGCATATGATTGTGTGAAGCTGAAGAGCATACGGGGATTGGCTGAACTGACAAAGCTTCGGGTATTAAATGTTCATGGGTCTCTAGCGAAACACTGGGAAACATCAGCACACTTGAATGTTTAGATGTTTCCTATTGTAAGAACATTGAAATATTACCTCCGCAAATAGCATATCAAAAGTACCTTAAAAAATTAGATCTTAGGGGTACAAACATAAAAGAATTTCCAAATGAAATTGGAGACTTGGGTGATTTAGAAGTTCTGGAAATAGGGAGCCCTTCACTTGACAGTCTACCACTTTCACTTGGTCACTTGAAGATCTTACAGGAATTGAGGCTCGAGAATTGCAATGAATTGAAACATTTTCCGGTGACTATTCAACTGTTGACTCAGTTGACTGAGTTGAGAGTATTGAATTGCCGGTTGCAAACATTGAATAATTTAGAATCTCCCAATGACAACTGCATACCTCAGCTGCAAGTCTTAGAAGTTTATAACATGAAATTATCAGAGGTATCATTTGCCACAGGTGTCTGCCCCATCCTTAAATATGTCTCCCTCAGGTTTTGTAATCATCTGGTGGAGGTCGGAACATTGCAAAAGACTCTGATAAAACTGGAATTGACTAATTACTCTAACTTGAGGAAAATAGCAGGGCTTTCTGGTCTTCCAAAACTTCAAGTGTTGGACATTAGTCGGTGCAAAAATGTAGAGGAGCTGCCAAGTATTGAAACATTGGTATCTTTGAAAGAGTTGCAGGCATATGATTGTGTGAAGCTAAAGAGCATACAGGGATTGGCTGAACTGACAAAGCTTCGGGTATTAAATGTTCATGGGTGCTCCAAGTTAGAAGGGCTGCTAGGTATCCAACATTGTATGTCGTTGGAGTACACTGATGCTAAGGGTTGTCCTAAGCAGTGGGCCGAGGCAGGATTACTGGAGCAGTTGCAGCAACAAGTGAAGGTGCTTGAAATGTGAAAAGCAAAGAAATAAATTTGAAATGAATGCATAATTGAAGTCTTAGCCAAAGGTTATATGTCAGGCAGAGTTTGTATTCTAAGATGTTAGATTGTTGAGGGAGGTTGTATAGTCGCCTTTCGACGATCCAAATTAAAACATTATGGAGACAGTGCAAGGTCTGCCTAGCATATAGCCTTGGTAGATTCTCTGATGAATGTTACCCATATAGCTCACGACAGGACGCATATTTGCCTTGTTGTTCTGTGTTTGAATGGATGGTCTCAGATTGACTCATCCTTTTTGGATAGGGACAAAGCATATATAATAAGCTTCACATTTAGCAGTTATTATGGGAGAAATGTAAACACACAGTTTGAGACAAATAGATTCCAAAATATTAGTATCTTAAAAAAGAAATCCATTTACATTTATGTTTTTTAAATAAGGTTTTTAAATATACTCTTTATCATTCATATTCCCATGTACAACCTACCCATGTACTGCTATATTTGCTTTTTTGTAATGTGTGTTGTGTATATGTGTGAATGTTTATGTCATGTGTCTGTGAATCTATGCTAACTGAGATTGTGAATCTATGATAACTAAGATTGAAAGAGAGAGCTGAGAGCTTTGGCAGAGGAGAATATGGAGAATTGATGAGCCAACTTAAATTTACCAAAATCAATAGGGCACCTTAAGCACCTCGAACTGATTGTCCTCCATAAGATTAATCTTAAAACTTTGCTGGATGAATCTTGTCATCTGGTGTTGTTGAAACGATTGGAGTTAACAAGTTGCCCAAATCTAAAGTCACTGCCAGATTCCTTTGGGTACTTAATAAACTTGGATTACATCGATCTGTCTCACTCTTCTCATTTGCAGGTGCTTCCAAAGTCTTTCAGTAATTTAATAAACCTGAAATACATAGGTCTGTCTCTCTCCCTACAGTTGCAAATGCTTCCAGGTTCTTTTGGTAATTTAATTCGTCTTAAATATCTTGATTTGAGTTGGTGCTATAATTTAACCGTCTCTAGCGAAAAACTGGGAAACATCAGCACACTTGAATGTTTAGATGTTTCCTATTGTAAGAACATTGAAATATTACCTCCGCAAATAGCATATCAAAAGTACCTAAAAAAATTATATCTTAGGGCAAATGAAATTGGAGACTTGGGCAATTTAGAAGTTCTGGAAATAGGGAGCCCTTCACTGGACAGTGTACCACTTTCACTTGGTCACTTGAAGATCTTACAGGAATTGAGGCTCGAGAATTGCAGTGAATTGAAACATTTGTCGGTGACTATTCGACTATTGACTCAGTTGACTGAGTTAAGAGTATTGAATTGCCGGTTGCAAACATTGGATAATTTAGAATCTCCCAATGACAACTGCATGCCTCGGCTGCAAGTCTTAGAAGTTTATAACACGAAATTATCAGAGGTATCATTTGCCACAGGTGTCTGCCCCATCCTTAAATATGTCTCCCTCAGGTTTTGTAATCGTGTAGTGGAGGTCGGAACATTGCCAAAGACTCTGATAAAATTGGAATTGACTAATTGCTCTAACTTGAGGAAAATAGCAGGGCTTTCTAGTCTTCCAAAACTTCAAGTGTTGGACATTAGTCGGTGCAAAAATGTAGAGGAGCTGCCAGGTATTGAAATGTTGGTATCTTTGAAAGAGTTGCAGGCATATGATTGTGCGAAGCTGAAGAGCATACGGGGATTGGCCGAACTGACAAAGCTTCGGGTATTAAATGTTCATGGGTGCTCCAAGTTAGAAGGGTTGCCTAGTATCCAACATTGCATGTTGATGGAGTACATTGATGCTAAGGGTTGTCCTAAGCAGTGGGCTGAGGCGGGATTACTGGAGCAGCTGCAGCAACAAGTGAAGGTGCTTGAAATGTGAAAAGCAAAGAAATAAATTTGAAATGAATGCATAATTGAAGTCTTAGCCAAAGGTTATATGTCAGGCAGAGTTTGTATTGTAAGGTGTTAGATTGTTGAGGGAGGTTGTGTAGATGTTAGATTTGTATTATAAACAATGACTGGAAAACTTCATTCACCTCTTTTTTATGCATGTCATGACGTGCGTGTCGTTTGGTATTGTGTTGTGACCCATGACTCGTATAATGTGCTAACCAGGGGTTGCTTTAGCATGATAAATGTGTGGCTGACACATACAATGCTTGCTATTTTGTTTTGACTATTTTACTTGGCCTCTGGAAGGAACTTGCAAAAGAAGAATGGAGATCAAGATGGGAAGACAAACTCTACAATTTAAATCAGAGAGCTAATGTTAGAGATGCGGGTCAAGCATCATCTTGGGGTGCCAGGATGCGCCAGCAGAACTATTCGACTTCCAATTGATCAATTTGCTAGCTTTTCTAGATGTACTTATCATACAACGGGCAAAGTGAAGAGAGGCTCTGTAACCAGGAGAAGCTGCATCAACTTCAGACCTTTTCTGCTGTGGCCTGCCCTATTTATACTTACCCTGTTGCACTGTATGCTTGTAGATATGCAAGTTAATAACTGAGAATACTTTGAAATCGGTTTCAAAGTACGAGTTTAGTGAATGTCATGTTCTAAAGCTTATTGTGTCCATTCTATTTAGAGATATCTGAGGCTAAGGATGTGTTGACGCTTTAGCCTTTACCTGAAGGCTTATCATCCAAAGATCATATTGTATCTACACTTTCTTTGTATCATAAATATGCGGTTTCACTAAGATCAATAATTTTCATAGTGGAGCAATGCCAACAGCTTTGGGCCTTTATAACCTGAATTTTAGTAATTACCTTTGCTGATTTGATATGTCGGGTCTTAGGCCATCCAAACCAACTTACAATTTTAGTTATAACTTTACAATTTTCCTTGGAATGTCAATTAAAGCAGGAGGCTTACGGGACTGTACTAAAGTTTTCTTGGTTGCTTCCTTAAAGACTATATGTTATATAAGAATCACAAATTGACAGAACGAGTTCAACCAGACCAGGAGGCTTGCAGTACTGCATTGAACTTTTATTCTTGTGTCATTTTAGACAATAAATCAATATGTCATATAAGCATCACAAATTGATAGAATGAACTACTGGTAATGGAGTTGAATTAGACATGCGGGTTACATTTGTTGCTTTACTTACACAATGACTCATAATACAACATGATGTGAAATGCCAAATAATACCTAACAAATGTGTATTCTCCATGATGAAGTAGCTAATTTATAGATAAAAACTAACACTTTAAAACTTTTTTATAGTTTTTGGAAGCATCATGAAATTGACATTGAAACAGTGAGAAAACATCATCAAGAATGCAACAATTTAGGGCCCATGAACTTGAAAGCTTGTAGGTGATTCTGTCAGATTGAGAAAGCTTGTATTGGAAACTCAATTTAAAATGTTACCAAATTCCATTCCTAGGTCTCGAAGCTCGCAAGTTCTCTATTCTTCATGATGGAGTAGCAATAATCTTTGTTCTTCATGATGGAGTAGCTATTTCTTAGATAGAAATTAAAACTTATAAAATTGTTTTGTAATTTTTTTTGGAAGCATCATGAAATTGACGTTGAAATAGTGAGAAAACATTATCAAGAATGCAAAAATTTAGGGGCCATGAACTTGAAAGCTTGTGGGTGATTCCCATCAGTTTGTATTGGAAACTACATTTAAAAATGTTACCAAATTCCATTCCTGGTTCTTGAAGCTCCCAAGTTATGTGCTGTAGTTTTTAAGGACATTTAATATCCTCATGGTTTATATCGAAAGAGGTCACAATTTTGTCTAGACGGCAAATTCCGAAATTTCACTGTGGGAGTGTTTAAATTGTTTTTGGATGGCGGAAATGGATTTAGCATCCATCATGAATGCCTAGGTGCCCAAAATACTGAAGCTTGACCCCTGTAATTGACATTTTCAAAAAAATTAGCTGGATTTTTTCAAAATCATGCTGTAATTTCTATCATTTTCTGTGCAAAATTAAGCACTCAAAATTCTAAAACTTGACAACTATAATCCACTTTTTCAAAAAATTTAGCTAAATTTTTTCAAAATCATGCTGGAATTTTTATTATTATCATGATGGCTCCAACAATTTTTCATGCATTTTCAAATATGGAACGACGACCATGATGTTGTTCACAATGTCGTATCGTTTCTTTCACCTCTTCCATTACAATATAATAGTATTTTCTAATAACACCATAAATAGGTGGCATATGGAAAAATTACATCTCGGGGATTTAAAAAAAAAAAAAACAACAACAACTACTTTAAAATAAATCCATTTTACGAATACACATAACTAACTATTGCAATTGTAACTCATTATCATCCACCCTTGCTTTCAACAATGTCCATTCACATGTCCCTATCCTTCCCCACTCTATGTTATTCTTCCCCACTCTATACATGTCCCTATTCTTCCCCACTCAATGCCTTAGGGCGTTTCCTTTGCAACATAAGGTGCAAATGCTAGCATAATATTTTATAAATGCAGGGATTCAAACGATCTAGCCATCCTAAATAAAAAATCATGCATTTAGCCCAATTGTCGCGGAATATTATTATTTTTATTTAAAACATAGTGTTGATAATAACTGCATATAGATTCAAAATAGATAGCAATTCCCCTCAATCAATAATCATAAATAAATACATATATTCGAAATATCTAACCGGTCTCCTGCAATGGAGAATTCTTGTGGAAAGGTATAACCGTTTTTCTAGATGAATAATCATAAATAATAATCAAAATCAAATTTATGATTATTGATTCAGAAGAATGGTTAGATCTTTCGAATCTATACGCATTTTACTACTATTCCAGGGAAATTTAAGCTCTGAAAAATAGTAACAAAGTCAAGCAGGTGTTTTCAGATAAACACAAAACGAACTGAATGGTAAAGTTCATCCTATTTATCAACAATCACCATTAAGTTTACATCTTACACTCTTCATTGAGTCAATGGAGTTATGAAATGATCCTCTTCGCAATGTTGCAGAGAATAATTATCTATAATATCAAGTTGATAATAAAATGCATATAGAACCTGATGATCTCCTAACTCCTAAATCTATAATAAAAAATTCATGCCATTAGAGTTACTCTTCACACAATTGAATTAAACAAATTACAAATTCAGAATTGACCTACTTCCATTCTAGTAAAGAAAGGCCTCACCGGTCCTGAATCTACAATCATAAATTCATTCCATTAGAATTACTCCTCACACATTTGAATTAAACAAATAACATATTCAGAATTGACCTACTTTCCTCCAGCGCGGAATTCTAGTAAAGAAAAATGTCAAGGTTGAGCTTAACTATGTTTCGCTGAAAATTACAGTTTTGGGCAATCTCTAAAAAGTGTCGTTTGAGGATCTCAAAGGAATATTATCCATCTTTGGAATATCAAATTCAGGATTGATCTGCTTCCCTTCAACACAAAATTCTTCTAAAACACACAATTCTAATAAATAAAGTTGTCAAGTTTGAGCTTCTAACTATGCTTCATTGAAAATTACCGTTTTGAAAATACCAAATTTAGGATTGATCCACTTCCAGCACAAAATTCTACTAAAATACACAGTTTCGGACATATTCCTAAAAGTGTCTTTCCAGGATCTTGTAGGACTATTATCTATCAATTTAAGATGCTAATAGACAGTGAAAACCACTGATTTTACCCAGTATATTTCTTTAGCCTTCTTCATGCCCATTTAGTCAAATTTTCAATTTGTTTTTTCAAATTCGTCAAAGCTGCGAGCAATTGAAGCTCTCTGGAAGAGTTTATATCTGTTCGTGGATTGTAAAAGAGGTCAAGATATTGGCAATTAGGTCAAATATATCCATGTTCAAAATATAGACGGTGCTCAAAGAAACAGATAAAACCAGAAGTGAAATGTTAAAACATGGCTTTTTCATCCCCTAAAATTTCCTATCGGAAATAAGCATAACCCTTCCAAATTTTACTATCATCGTTGTTATGAATATCTGCATATATCAAATATTTCAAAGTTCATCTTCATTAAAATTGATGAACTTCAGGAAAAACATGGAACTACTGCATTTTTAGAAGTTGTTGAGTGAAAAGTTAAAACATTATTTTTCATCAACTAAATTTTCCTCTTGGAAATAAACATAACTTTCATAGATTTTACTGCCATCTATGTTATGAATATCTACATATATCAAATATGTCAAAGTATCGTCTTCATTGAAATTGATGAACTTCGGGGAAAACATGGCACTTCTGCATTTTTATGGTTGTTGAATTCAGGAAGAGGGGTGGGATTAATGAATAAAAGGTGTACATGGATAAAGTTTTGTCCGCAGGGGTATTTTCAGAAATGCTACTCAAGGGAAACTTTTAAGAACTCTTTAGAAATCCCACCCAATATTTGAGTAAGCATCCTAAGGGAACTTTTAAGAACTTAGTAGAAATCCCACCCAATGTTTGAGCAATGCCTCCTGAAATGCCAATTAAAGGGCTAAAAATGAATCCAATCAAGATGGAAATTTCACAGGCGTAGTCTTTCTTAAATGCAAATTACTACACATGACCATGTTAATCCAATTTTTGCTATGTTCGACCATGTTAATCCAATTTTTGCTATGTTCCTGGAGCTTGTAAACCCACGACCTAAAACAAAAGATTATGTAATGTTTCTTCCTAAATTATTTTGGAACAATATTTAGTTCTACATTTTAGAGTCAATTTTAGAGGAGATGGGCCCTATTTGATTTTATTAGGAAACTTAGGCATTAGAAGTAAGTTATTTTTGTTTTGTTCATAGAAGGAAAATAAGCACTTCCTAACCCAATAGTTTGAATTGCATGAAAGGGAAAATTGATGGTTTACTGAGGGACCCACGAAGGAGGGAAAATGGAGGGAAAAACGCTCCACGAAATCTATAAAAGGAAGGCAACACTCCTCATTTCATCATTCTTGGCTTATTGGATTTGATTATGTTTCTCTAGCGGTTTACTCGGGTCACTTGTTGTTTAGCAAGAGTTTTCCAAGCGGAGACCTCACCCTTTTTTCGGAGGACTTTGAGTGCCGCCCTAGAGAGGTTCATCCATTATCATCTGGAGGATATTTATAGGGATTTCCAGCATTTGTATTTCTGGAGGACATAGAAGTGTATCTAATGTGGCCATTGCAACATTCTTCTAGAGGGTTATTGCTTGCTGGGAGAAATAAGGGAAGTATTGGTGGAGTTTATTTCTACCTTTCCAGATTGTTTGAGAAGGATTTTGCTGGTGTATTGGCAAGAATGTGTTTCAGCAGATTTGGAAAGCGTAGGGCCTTTTGGAGGATAATTTTGAAGGGTGAAAACCAAACCAACCAATTTCTGGGTTTTTTTGGGTTTTTGACAAATACCTCAAGCATAAGTTTGTAGAATTTTCTTAACACCGGAGGTGGGGTTTTCAGCTGTATATTTACAGCGTATAGTGTAGAATTGTTAGGGACTACACAGTGCCTTTTGGAGGTCGATTTTGTGAGGTCAAAATCAGGCCAAATAATTTCTGGGTTTTTGTGGGTTTTGTGGGAGGAGTTTGTGGCTAAAAATTTTGAATTTTTCGAGTGATATTCGAGCCTGAAATCCAAATTCTTATAACAGGGCAAATTGCTAGTTCGCTCGGGGATTTGCACCATCTTTTGGATTTGACTTTGGCTTGGAGATAGGCCAAACCCTTTCTGGGTTTGTGGTGGAGAGCTCAAGATTAATTTACCAGTATTTTTTGAGCACTTTTGGAGGCTCAAACATGGTTTTGTTTTAGCCAATCGTTGTAGAATTTTTAAGACCAGCATAAAACATTGAGAAGTCTTTCCTTTGCATCCAAGTAGCATTTTTCTCACATGGAATTGTCTATCTTGCTTTGGCAAGCCAGGTGCACACATTCCATGCATTGTACTCTCCTTTGATAATAAAATGACTCAGTTTGACGCAGTTCTAATGCAATTTTATGGGGGTTTAATTATTGTTTGAATTTTTTTGTATCATATGTGTATTTTGCTTGTTTAGCACTGTTGTTTCCTTTTTGGGACAATACAATGGTATCAACGCATGATCTTGGCCCTGTTATCACTCCAAGAAGCTCTCCTAGGTTGTAGCTCGAAGATACCTAGTAACATATAAATCTTCAATATTGTTCTCTGAACTATTGAAATGGATGATGGTTTGGATCAAGTCAGGTGACTGTTTCAACTCTGTTTTCACTCAAGACATGCATGAACACCCTCAGCTTTACAAGACTTTAGACCACTTGTTATCTCAAAATCAGACCCTGGAAGGCTGCAGACCACGAAGACTTCAAGTAACTATTTCAAACCAATCTTTTGACTAAGGCTTAGCCTCCTTAGCCTGAGAGGGCTCTCTCAAAAGGGTTATTGATTTTGATTGATGATAAGATGGCTAACTCT
Organism: Pinus taeda; assembly: GCA_000404065.3. Lineage (NCBI taxonomy): Eukaryota > Viridiplantae > Streptophyta > Pinopsida > Pinales > Pinaceae > Pinus > Pinus taeda. The sequence goes on along the minus strand of APFE030028346.1, from coordinate 21,012 downwards.
TGTGGTGTAACAACATGGACAAATATAAAGGCTGGATAAGAATTACACAAGTTTCCATTGGGCCTATGGAGTCAATCATACTTCAGTAAACTATGACACTGCCTTTACATAGAAGTCAGGGCACTTAGCATTTAGATATTCAGAACACTACTCATATAAAACCACAGTTCATACATGCATACAGGAAGTCAGAGCACAATCAGTGAATTCTGAGTGATTACACATATATGCAACTGTAAAAGACATTAAGGAAAGAACAAATCACACATTCTGAACATGACAAATCCTTCATGAATCCTGAGAAGAAAAGCAGATGATTTATATTACTGAAAATGGTCTTTACATAAGCTAAAACAGTACTTCTGTTATAAAATTTCCAACCCTCATTACATTGCTGTTTCAACTATATATAGAATCCTTATTCTAACTAATTCGAGCTTCCTCCTCCAGCATGAGGGGAATTTAATAACTCGATCCTTATCTCTAATGACACCTATCAACTATTTAACTGACTATTAAATACAATAAAGTGTTGACTGGAACTTTAAAAAAGTTCTAAATTAACTAGGACTCTAACTCTCTTTCCATGCCATAGTGGCTACTTCTCGTTCTTTGACACCTGGTCTTCTTTCAAATTGGATAAGCTGGATATTTAATACTCCATCTTGACCTTGAACATAGAATCTCTAACTGCCCAGTAGTAGTAGGAGATGTCCCTGTTTCTCGGTCCTTGTTTTCCTCAATTTGCTCGAATATACAACAGCATGTTTGAAGCCTTTAATAACCCAAAATATGGAACACTGTCACGTTTTTGATGTGTTGTAGGTTGCATTGACGGACATGTGGGTAGGCAAAAGTTCCTTGTATACAACTCATTAAATGCCTTTGAACAGTGATAAAGGGACTTTATAACAAAAATTTTAGACTTAAGTTAAAATATTTCACCTTTTTAAATGGACACCTGTTTTGGTCTGAATGGCTAGTGTAGCTCCATTTGATATCTTGTGTACCCTTAAGGTGTCTCTCTTTCAAAATCCCCATTCATAGTACAAAATAGCTGCTCTGCGTTTTAAAATCATCACCTACAGCAGTTTCGTAGCGCGCTACGAAACTGCTGTTTTATTTAAAACAGTGATCCAGGTGGATATTGGTGGCCACCTGCCAAGTCCACATGGACCCCCACCATTATCTTTCTTAGCATTTTCAGTTTCCTTAATTGTAGCACAACTTACTATTTTTAGCAGTTTTTCGGGTC
>APFE030028346.1:0-10819 GCA_000404065.3 Pinus taeda | reverse complement strand
AGTTCTTCAAAAGAAGATTCCACATGTTGATCTAGTATAGGAATCCCCCCTTCAAGATGTGGAATCTGATTATCAAATTCTTGAAATGATTTTGCATTTTTGAATCTATCCAAGCAATCAGGTTACCGCTCAACAACATTGTCAGTTTTGGATGATTCAAGAAAGATTACATCTCTAGATACAACAAACTTTTTATTGAATTAATCATAGAGACGGTATGCTTTGGAGGTGTTTGAATACCCCAAGAAGATACACTCATGACTTCTTGTACCAAGTTTGTTTCTATGTACCTTTGGTATCAAGGCATAACAAGTGGAACCAAAGACCCTGAGATTCTTTACCAAAGGAATGTGGCCATACCACATTTTATATGGGGTCTTGTTTCTAATAGCATTAGATGGACATCTATTCTTTATATATACAACACATAGAACTGCATCAGTCCAAAACATCAACTTTACATTTTTGAAAAACATCATGGAGCACACCATATTTAAGATTGTCCTATTCATTCTTTCAGCTACACCATTATGTTGGGGATTATAAGGCATAGTTGTTTGATGTTTGATCCCATGTTGGCAAAGATAGTTTTCAAATTCATTTGATGTGTATTCTTTTCCATTATCAGTGTGAATAGACCCAATATGACATTGTGCATCATTTTCAATCCATTTATGAAATTTCTTGAATGTTTGAAAAGCATCAGATTTGTTCTTCAATAAATAAACCCAATACATTCTGGTGTGGTCATCAATAAATGTCATCATATATTTATTTCCATTTGCAGAAGGAACAGGCATTGGACCACATAAATTTGAATGAATGAGTTTAAGTTTTCTATGTTCTCTTGAATGTGAATCATGAAAATACTGTTTGCTATGCTTTCCTAGAATGCACGCATCACATTGCTTAAATTTCCTAGGAATTGTAGGCAAACCAGCAACACCATTTTTCTTCAACAAGCGGACGTTGTCATAGTTCAAATGTCCAAATCTAGCATGCCATAATAAACTTGATGGAAGTGTACCTTCTTCATAATGAGAATTATATGAGAAATGTTGTGCACGAGCAGAGGCACCCTGGAGCTTGAGAAGCCTTTCTTCTTCTATTCCCCTCATGACAAGTATGTGGTTAGATGCTTTTCTCACCTCATGCTTGCCATCAAACATATGAATGGAGTGACCTTGCTGGCGGATGTGGACCAAGGACAATAAGTTTCTCTTCAGCTGTGGGAGATAGAGAACATGATGCCTCTACATGCAAGTTACCATGGGACAAAATTGAGAATGTCTACCCCCCCCTCCAGTGAAAATCTGTCTTTTCTCCTTGAGAGTGTCTGCCCCCCCTGCCTCTGAAATATCTTCCTCTTCCTCTTCGACCACCTCTTCCTCTGGAAGAATCCTGAGCATGATTCTTTTCTTTATGGGCAAGGAACACAACCTCTTTAGAAGATTCAGGGGTTTTCTTCTTTCCAAAATCTTTCTCTCTTTCAGCAAGTTTTTTCACAAGAGAGTCAAAGGTAATGTCTTTGAGATTTCCATTTTCTTGCAGTGACTCAAGATAATTGGAGTAAGTAGGATAAAGTGCCTTGAGAAAAGCAATAAGAGGAATATCCAATTTAACCTTAGTGGATTTGATATCATGCATTATAGATTTTACTTCAGATGCAAGAGCAAGAGGATCATTATTTTGTAATTCAAGAGTGAAGAGTTTAATCATGAGTTGAACAACTTCAAGTGCAGAATGTAAGTCATAGAGTTCTTTCAGGTTTTGAAAGGCTTCGAAAGCAGTTGATAATGGCGAAATATGGCGACTCACCTCTTCATTTACAGATGTTGCGATTAATGCATAAGCTTTGTTGTTCTTATTTTCCCAAATGGCAAGCTCTTTGTCTAAGTTAGGTTGTTCTGGCTCTTTGTCTCCATCTCCAATGCACACTCCTTTCCACATCTCATTGAAAATGAGGGTGTGTTTTATCATTCGGGACCATTTAAGATAGTTCTCCTTGCCAGTGAGAACTATTCCTACCATGGATATGATTAAATGCATACTGTAACAAAAACTTCTGCTGCAAAATTTTACTATTAATGGGAAAAAGTATAATTCTGATATGACTGGACAGCAAATGTCAATACCCAATACTACAAAACTGTACAAGAATTAACAAGCTTATGTTTTCATCCAAACATAAAATGTTATCTAGCAACTCCTTTTGACTGTATTCAACATTTTCAATGCCAATTCTATGCAATACCAAGCATATGGTGGTCCTTCACGTAGGTATGGTGGTCCTTCAGCAACACCATTCGCTTTGATCCCAATGCGAAGACATTCAACATGTTCAACGTTTCATTCAACTTAATACTCAAAACTTATCGGCGTTAAAGAACGCATATAAATGTATGGGCAGTGTTAAACAACACATATGGACAATGCTCTGAGTGTTAATGGACAACGCTCTGAGTGTAAGACCGCAATGTAAGACAGCACAAACATTCACCATAGTCTTAAACAACACATATCGATAGCGCAAAAATAATGCATATTGTAACAAACATTCAATGGAAAACGCAAAAATAATGCATACTGTAACAAACATTCAATGGACAGTGCATCGGTTTCATCGTTCCTCATTCCTTGTTTCAACAAACTTTGATGGCAGGAGCTCAAGTGTAAATGTATGTATGGAGCAATGCGGGTGTATACCAACAGATGGCAGCATTCCTCGTTCCTCGTTCCTCTTTCCAGCATGCCTCGATGCGCACCAGTCCAAAGCCAAGGTGCCTTACCATCCACAGATGCAGGATTAGAATCTTGACCTGCCAAACGCATCCTTAGCACTCCCTCATGCAGCATTCAGGCACGCATTAGTGAGACAAGGGATAATGAAAAGCGTTCCAAAGAAGAGGGCGCAGAAAATTATTATAGCAGAGAGCCCAGAGAGAATACCAGGTCAGGGGTGTCAGTTCTGAAATATGGGCAGAACAGGAAAATTGGCAGAAAAATGGAGTTACAAAGGCAGGAATACTAAAAGGAGAACCTGCTCTGATACCATGTCAGGCCAGGTAGTAACTCCACAAAATTAATTATATTATTCCTTCAAGTAGGTCTTTTTATATACATGAGGGAGACTGTTCACTTCATCTCCCGATGATTGTTCATATTTCTTATTATTTATTTACATTAATTATATTTATTCACCCAATCCTGATGATTAGGTGTCAACATAAGCCCTGGAGGGACTTCTAGCTTCTGCAAAGAATGAACTATGTTGGAATACCATTCACAGGTGGCTAGATTTTTAGCCAAACATTGATTCTTCTCTTGCTCTTCTGCTGCTTCCTCTGTCTGCTCATCACCTGAAATTGAAACCATGCAATTGATGTCTAACAAACTACAATTTTCCTTAGCCATAAGTTTAGCCAAGCCCTGGCCTTTGACAAGTTTGGTGGGTTTCACCTCTATGTTAAACTCTATGAATTTTGCAATCCATTTAGCTCTCTTCCCATCAATATCTGACTGAGTTAAGACATATTTTACTGAGGCTGAAGGTACATATGCAACCACTTTTGAATGTAGAATATAAATTCTGAATGCCTGTAAAGATTTTATGAGAGCATAAGCTTATCTTTCAATAAGGTCATACCTTAGTTCAGCATCCCTCAGAGTTTTGTTGAAAAAGGCCACGGGGTGCTCTATGCCTTCATCATTTTTCTACAATAGAACTGCTGTAAGTGTATCATAAGAGGCAAAAGAGAAGATATAAAACTCCTTGGTGTAATCTGGGCTGATTAGAGTGGGAGCTCCCATGATAGCTTGTTTGATGGCTTCAAAAGAGCTTCTTGCAACATTTGTCCATCTTATTTCTGATCCTTTCTTCAGCATGGAAGTGATGTGCTTCACTAGCTCTGCAAAGTTTGGAATGAACCACCTTACAAAGTTAATCTTACCTAGGAAAGATTGAATGTCCCTTTTTGACCTTGGGATGGACAATTTCTGAAACGTTTGAACTCTCGCTGGATCAATCTTCATACCTTCAGCAGAAACAATATGTCCCAAAAGTTTGCCTTCTTTTAGAGAAAACTATGACTTCTTTGGGTTCACAGAAATTTTGAACTGTCTGCAGTTTAGAAACACCTTCTTCAAATGTTGCAAATGGTCCTTGTGAGCGCTGGAAAAGACCGTTATGTCATCAAGGTAAATAAGGACAAACTTGTCCTTCTCTCCCACAAAGGTTATGTCCATGGCCCTCTGAAAAGTAGCCCCAACATTCATCAGTCCAAAAGGCATCTTGGAGTACATGAAAGTGCCCCAAGGGGTAGTGAAGGTGGTCTTCTACTGATCTTTTGGATGTACAACAATTTGATTGTAGCCTGAAAATCCATCTAAGAAAGACATTACTTTAGCCACTGAAACTTTTTGCAGTAAGTGCCCCATCTTAGGTAGGGGGTAGTTGTCTTTTTTAGATCATTTGTTCAGATTCCTGAAGTCAACAAAGCTTGATTTCCATTCTTCTTTCTTACTACCACAAGGTTAGCCATCCACTTTGAATACCTTAGGGGAACTATGATCTTGGCATCCAACAACTTCTTGATTTCTTTCTCCATCAAAGGCAATAAGAGAGGGTTGATAGGTCTTAATTTCTGCTTAAACAGGATGGTGTTCTTTTCCAGTGGAATCTTATGTTGAATGATGTTTGTGTCATAGGTCTTAAGATCACTGTATTCTCAAGCAAAAATATCAGTGAATTACTTAATCAAGGTGCAAAACTCAGAATTCTGGGCAGAAGATAAGTGAGTGGATAGATTTATATCCTTTGGATGGGTTGGACTTCCTATATTATGTTTATGAACATCAGACTCATTTTCCTTTTTGGCAGGCTTATAAGGTACATCGTTATGATCAAACCGCTTATCTAGAGGCACCAATCCTTTGGGTATATGGTTACTAGGCAGCTGGACAATGCTTTCCTAGCCAATCTTGTTCTTTAGCTTGGACTGGTTGCATTCTTCCATGGTTTCGTTTTCTTGGTCGATGTGCATTTCAGAAAATTTCTCAATGACTTGTAAAAGTATATTAATTTTATCATCGCCTTCAAAAACTTTCCAGTATTTGACATTGTCAAGCAGAGATGGTCTATATTTCACCTAAACTTCATAAGTCAACTTAGGAGGCAAAGGAGGAATAAACGTGCTAGCAGACACAACAAGGGAATCAACAAGCTATTTCTTCATTCTCGGGATGTAAGAAATGTTGAAAATATTAAAAGAGTCTTTGAGCTTCCATACCTCATCTCTATATGCTTTCAGCCTTGGATGCTTTGCTTGGAAAGTTTTGTTGACCTGTTGAATGATAAGGTCTGCTTCTCCAAACACTTTCAAACCTTTGATGCCCATTTCTTTAGCATCGTTTAAGCCCAACATCAAGGCTTCGTACTCTGCTATGTTATTTGTGACTTGAAAAGTTAATTTGAAAGATAAATGAATGCATCCTTGCATGGGGGACACAAGGACTACACCTGCTCCTACAGCTTCCTTAGAGCAAGCTCCATCAAAGAACATGTCCCAAATTTGTGGGCTTTCTTCCTCTGTGATCTGACAAACTAGTTTCTTAAACTGCGTGGAGGCCAACTGAGATTCTTCAATTTGAAGAATACAAGCCCCAAAATCAGTGTCGACAGCATAGATGGGATGATTAGTGGGATTCCTTTCATCACTAATGATATAAGCCAACTGAACTTCTCTGTATAATCTCCTTCTCTCACCTCCAAAAACTGGGACAATAGCGTAAGACAAATCATTTTGTAATGTTCCAACTAATATCTTGATCCAACCTCTGGAAAGCAACATGCCAAACTTGGGGAGTACATCTACTACCACAATATCCATCATCATGCTCTTCATGGGAAGTTGAGACAAAGTGATGGCTAGGTCCTTGATTAATCCTAGACATTTCACTTTTCTAGAGTCAAAAGAAAACAGGTCATGATAAGGCTTGTTAATGTCAAGACCCAACTCATCCATGACAACCTTGGGCATTAGATTATCGCTTGCTCCAGTGTCTAGAAGGCAGTTGTGAAGGATTTTATCATGAACAGTCAAAGATACATAGAATGATGGGGAGTTGTCCTCATAGTTTTCAATCATTGGGCTAAGAACAACCGCTGGTTTGTCATCTTGCAGATTTACATAGTCGATGGAGGCTTGGATGGAATTAGGCTCAAGGGCCTCGATGATAGATCTCTTGAAGGAATCATTCTTCACTATTTCAATCAGAGGTATAGGTATTCTTAGCTTCTAAATTTCTGTATCAAAACTGAAAGGAGAAGGAGACTTGTCAAGGCCTCTTACCTCGTGAGCTGAAGCTTTGAGGATGATGGGATCAACTGTCGGCCGCTTCTACTTATTAGCCTGTTGTACTGCAGGGACAACAGTTCTTTGAACAGGAGTTTCCTTGGAATTATTCATCTTCGACCTCAAATTATATTTGTGCTGATCTTCAGTTTGCAGAACAACTTCACCATCCCATTCTTGGTTGATCTGGTCATTAAATAATGACTTTTCATAGGAAGCTGAGGTCAAAAAGGAGGCACTGCCTTCCTCCACCAGAACTACACGATCCCATCGCTCATGCATTAGAGGAATCTTACACAGCAAGCACACTTGCACAACGTAAGTGGTCTTTCTCACATTTTCTTGCGATTCATAGTCAAGAGAATGCATACACTCAACATTTGTACATAGTGTAGCATGGCACCATGGAAATCCCATAGAATGCATGACATGCACTTTCACTCATTTTTGTTCTGTGGACGCTTGTAATCTCGGAGTGTGTATGTCTTCATCATTATATATTTCATGCTTTCTGGTTTGCGCAACTATGATGATCTCAGACCATGCATTCAACAACATGGGTTGACCAATGCACTGGTGGATGCATTGGAAGTATCAATTCACGTGAGACGACCCATGCATTGTTAGTTTAGGACTAGGAGTAGTATTTTCTTTGAGTTTTTTTCTTGCATGCATGTTTTCTTCTTTCTTTGTGTTTTTTCTTGCTTTCTTGTTTGTTTGCTTACTCGCTTTGCATATGAATTTTCTTCCCATTCTTGCTTTTATTTTTGGTTTGTTTGCTTGTTTATGTTCGTAGGCTAGTTTTGCATGGATCGTGTCTGACTCTTAAAGAAACCTAGGTGAAGTACATGAGGACTTGTACAACTATAAATACTTGGTTATCTATCGTCCTGCCTCTTATGTATGAACTTGTTGCCTTCAATCCATGATACATCAATGGAAAATACGTACACAGTCCAGGAGAAGCTTGGCCCATGCACGTACAAACTACAATCACTTGACGGGAGGGTTGACAACCTTCCTGTCAATGACCAAGATCTCAAGCATTATTTAGAGTTGGTTGGGTCATGCCCTATGCCATGTATATAGTTTGCTTTTTGCTTGTTGTTTTCATTTTGTTTTCTGTGCTTACTATCTTTGTTCTTATTTGGTTTGTTATGCTTACTATTTTTGTTTACTTTTGTTTTTTTTCGTGATATCTTACTGTTGAGGCCTCGGAAATCGTTGCCACAACATCGGGGATAACCACCCGGTCCGGACCTTGATATAGCTCCTTTTTCGTTTGGAATGGTGGCTCCGACTGGAGATAACGGGACCAGTTTCCCGATAATGAAATAAAAGGGATGGATGGGTGATGAATAAATTGCTTAAATGATCGGCGAATGACTTATTCTATAGACAAAATAGGGAAACTAATACTAATCCCGGGAACAACTTATTCATTCAGAATGTAGCGTTAAATAATCTTTATCTATTTATCAGGCATATATATGACTCTGTAAAATAAATAGAAGATGTTCAATCATTCAAATATTGCTTCACATGAATAGTCACAATGAAGCGATACATACAGATTACTACATTCACTATTCATATCATCGATACATATATAAGTCTGAAAGGAGAGCATGCGATAAACAACCAATAGTGGAATGTATAAGGAATGCTGTGAAAAAACACACATATATATAAGCGACAATAGCAAGAGTGATTTCAATAACAATTCATATAACGAAAAAGAATACAGACGCAAATAATAGTACCATGTGAGCTGTAGATCGATCCGAAATATCAATCGCTATTCAAAATTCCTTCTTCAACACAGAAATGCCTTCAAACAATGACAATAGTGCACATTTGCATAAAAGCCTTCCTCACCAAATTAGGAATAATTGGTCAAGTTTCATAAAAGAATATCCCTGAAGTACAATAGTGCAGCTTCAGGGTTTAAGTCATATACAAAACTTTTACGACCCTTTCTAAATGCATGAAAGGGTCTTTAAATACTACTAAACTAAAAAGATCTATGAAACAAAATCCTACTAAATTGGTATCAGTAAATCTGGTCTACTTCTCAGGGGTGATCTGGCAGTCGGTGAAATGAGTCATGCCTCAGGTTGTTTTCCCTTAAACCTTAGCTAGCTTATCGTGAGCATTGGTTCTACTTCTGGCAGTTTGTTGAGGCGTAAACTGAATTGGGCGGCGAAGGTGGCATCCTGGATGTCGGGTATAATATAACCGACAACATCGGTTAGGCACTTCAAGACGGCTCTTTGGATGTATGGTTTGATTAAAAAGAACCAATACGCATCCCATGTCAGACTGTTGACTCCAACGATCAATCTTGCGCTTTTCTCCAAGTCTGGATAGCATGAATGCTCCAATATATTTGTTGTTGTTAATTGACCTGGAGTGCATTGGGAAATTGTGTTAGATAAATAAAATGTATTATTTACTAATTCAATTAAATTCCCACTGATTGTCCTGCATCTGGAAGTCGCTCTTTCTGCTTTCATCAGTTGTGATTTCCATTCTGTGAATGATATTTCTTTGTGCAATTCTAGAATTCTTGGTAGATTAACTGCCCGACCTACATCTGGATCCTGCCATTATATAAAGTTTGTCAGTGTTTCTTCTGCCTGATCCAAGTCGGCCCTTGCTTTGTCTACCTTTTTGCTTATAGACACTGACAATTTGCACAATGGTTCTGCTTGTATGAGATGTTGACATAATAGCTTAACCTGATTAATTAATCCCTTATATAATTGTAGCGCTTCTGCTTTAAACTCATCTATCTTAGGGAGAATTTTCGTTTGCTCAATTTGAGTGGTCAATTGAGCGATTTGTTCATCTTTTGCTTTTATTGCTCCCTCAGTCGATATTTTTAACTGCTCCAGTGCCGCTGATAGCTCCTTCTGCCTTTGCATTGCGCCTTCATCTATCCTCTGTTTTTGCTCTTGTAATTGCTTGACTAGCTGGTTATTGTTCTGCTGCTGTACTAGCAATTCTTTCTCGGCGTGCTCTGCCCTCTGCTGGACTTCTGATAGTCTCGCCTGTAGTGAAGAAATATCCTGATCCTTTGTTTTCAACAAATTGCTCACCTTCGTTGCTTTATCAATAGTTGCTGCTGAATATGCTCCAGCGAACTGTGATAGCTTGGTTAAGTCATCGGAGGGGTTGAATTCCTCTTTCCATACAACATTGCCCGTTACTGTTGATTCAGGGAATGGGGAAGATTGATCAGTTCTTCTCCTTTTCCTCTGTCGTTTTACGACGGCTTTATGCTTGGGGCTGTAAAATATATCTAAAGGGGGGATTTCTTCAATTTGCAAAACGATCTCCCCCATTGGCTCTTTAGGAATTATCTCTAATCTTTTTGTTTTGGGTAGGTCGCTGGTTTCACCTGAAACTGGTTTCGATGTCGCTTCCTGTGTATCACCTTCCTTTGAAGCCTCATCATCTTTAGAGCACTCTAAGTTATTGATAATTGTACTGAATTGATTCCATTGCTGGAGCAAATTCAGATGAGCTAATGGATCATGGTTTCCTTTAGAGCTGCTCTCCTCTTGGGTCTTTGCTTGGGTTTCTTCTTGTTGCCGTGCATTTTCCTGAGTTACCTCCTACCTTTGGCTATGCATCTCCTCCTGCTGTTTTGATGTAGTAGGAGGTGGTGTATTATGTCGCTGTTCAGACTCGCTTGACCTGGTTGGTGTCGGTACAGTAGCTAACAGGTCTAGAGGCAGAGTTTGCAACCTCTGTTCTCTGATTCTGTTAAACTCAACTAGCCCTTCATCATTATAAACATTTCGGGCAAGCGACTTTACTTGATACAGTGATTCGGCTGATGCGAACAAGTCTTAGAATTTGTCTTCTTTGTGCTCGACCTTGGCCAATTTGACCTGGTCGAGCGCATTGTAAGCGATCTTTTTTGGATCAAACTGCCTCCTTGGCAGAGTATCCAGGGTAAGAAAATTCACTTTCCCAGCTTCCTTCTCTGCATGCTTGATGTCATGCAGGGTATACATTCCAATTCACAATGGAAAAGAGGGCCAAAAATGTTTTTTAGCTTTTTTCAGGGTTTGGGTAACCCCTTCAGCGCTGATTTGATAAGCTACCTCCCTGGCAAGTAACTTATCAGGGATGTAGAGTGGTAGTACATGTGGCTTAGCCTAGCTACCAAAAACTCTGATATAAGTGAATTTTTCCTCCCCAAACCAACTTGCTACTGCAGTCAAATCTACAACTGCTTGCTCAGATATTTTAGGGGTAGGCTTATTAAAAATCAAATAATGAATTGGTAACATAAAACCGTTGCAGATTTGGTACAGGTGGTGCTTATAACTGGTCTTCCAAAGTTTTTGATGATATATGTGAATGGGTGTGGGGTATTGCGACGTCCACCTCCATCCCAGTACAGGAAATTCAGAATTAAAACACAACACATCCATAATATATGCACTATAGTA
>APFE030028340.1:76827-88716 GCA_000404065.3 Pinus taeda | reverse complement strand
TTTCAAGTTATTTCTTTCAAGCTCTTTCCTTGCAAGTTTAAAGTTTGATTACTTTCTAGACTTATTTCTAACTACTTCCTAATCGTGTTTTATGCAAATACGCAGTAAAAGCAGGGAGTTAGGAAGAGTTGAACATTATAACTGGTCTTTAAAGTGGTTTTTCTTACTTGTCACCTTAGAGCTTGATTACTTTTTGGACTTATTCTTAATCGTGCTTAACATAGTACTATATGTTGAAAGCAGAAGGTTAGGAAGAGTTGAACATTATAACTTTATAAAACAACGAAGTAAGAAAGAGGTTAACTAAGCACATATAGTGCACCACACTTCATCAGTTTACGAACCCCGGGTTGACAATTAATACTAGAAATTTAGATAACACTAAATTGACTAAACAGAGCTAGAGTTGGAAACTTCAGATATATACTTCATCACTGGACTGTCTCATAGAGGGGAACCAGTGAACTTGTATGGGTCATGACCGATTGGGGCAAGCATACCTTCTTTGCTTGTTGAACACTACCCTGAGGCCCTAAAATCCAAAAGTGGGAAGATAGAGATTTCTAGTGTTCGGGATCTGACACTGAGAGTGCTTCTATTGACCATCAACATAGTGGTTGGGTCCTAGGCAGAGCATGAGACTAACAAGTCGAAGTTCCTTTATGCTATCAACTGTACAACTCCTATGATCTTCAACTAGGCTAAGGCCATGAAGATCAATATCAAGCACCAGCTGTCCAAAGCTAAGGTGGGAAATCTTAAGCAATTTTTCTTTGGATCGGTGCTTGTGACCTTCTTCTTGTAATGAGTGCTACTATTCCAGTATCAGTTGACTAAGGTAGATCCTCCTATGCTACGTGATCTACGAATGGCTCACTAGAGTCATTTGATTCCTAGGATCACTGGGGGTTAGCACATTTCATACCTACTTGCATTCTTTTCATGGCTATGATGACGGAAGATCATCATGGAGGACTAGCCGTACAGTGGCACTGATTTCTGTGGATATCCATATATGACGTTACCAGATGGAGAGGATTTCGATGATGAAGGTAAAAAATAAAATTTTTAATTTTGATATTTTTGAGTTGTTTTTGGTATATATGTGCGAGGAGGTGGATTAAGGTCCATATAGTTACCCAATGATGAGGCTTATCAGCCTATTCTGACTCCTCAACATGTATGGGCATAGTTTTCTCTATGATCATGCCTTGCCCTTCCTCTTGTTCCTATTCTGATTATATTCCCTTCCTCTCCTTCTTAGCTCCTTCTGTTCTTTCAACTTCTTCTCCATTTCCTGTAACTTCCCTTCTACTTCCTCCAACCTTTACTTCTCTCTCTTCCTTCATTCTACTCTCTTTGTTTTTTGTTTCCTCTTTGCCTCCACTACCAAAGTTACTTTCTCAATGGGAGGATCTTCTTTGAACTTGTAGCTTTGCTCGACCTCTAGGTTCTTGGCAATCTTTCTCTTACCCTTGTCCTACTTTGGTTTTCTCCTTATTACTGTTGTTGTTGTTTCTTCCTAAGGTTCTGCTGACTGTAGAGAAAATTTCCATTCTATGGCTATGCTGACTAGCTCATTGAGCTTGGAGTGGTTGTAACAATACCTCCAAGGGTACTTCTCTACCCAATGACATGCCTCGTGCATCCATGGATAATACACCCTCACATAGTGGTTCTTGAAAATCTCGTGAGGATCATATAAATTGTAATATCTGGTGCCGAATTCATACTTTGCTATCTACTTGGCTTCAAAATCTACATATTTTAAGCTCTTAATCTCGTACAATCTGATCTGCAAAAGAATATCAAGCCAAGGTTCCTTCTTCCTCCTATCCAACACTATTGATAACCCTATGGAGATGTGATATGCGACCACTTGCATGACCAACTTATATGTGGCATACCTTGGTAGAACATACGAAGGCTTATCTCTACCAAAATCCTAATGAAGGGTGCAACAGGTGAGGCATACCAATCTACAATGTTAAGTAATTCCTCCATCAATTATTGTGACATGTAAGGTGGATCCTACTCAAAGATCAACTTGTACATCGGGGTAATGAAATGGTTAACTAGCCTCGCCATAACTCCTTGGTAGCTGCACTCAAAAAACAACTTGCAATAAATTTTGATGACATGTTTATGTGGTGTCCATATCCAACCCGTTCCAGGAAACTGATGCTGGGCATAGATTGCATCAAGTAGATATGCGACATGTAGAATATTGCTTGCTCATCCTTGAGTTGACTCCAGGTGTTAGTCACATAGAATTTCAACTAATGAGCCAACAAATTTAACCAGTTAAATGGTTTTCCATCATTCACCAACTGGTCCAAAGTGACCAACCAATTGTGCAGAATGGTCTTTGTGCTCTCTTGACCATACAATCCACATGTAAAGATGATTAAGAACTGGTAGGCCTTTCTAAGTGACTTCATCTTGTAAACATGATTGGGTGTGGATATGAACTTTGACAACGCCTTCACCCATTGCTTTATAATATCTCTGGTGTTTACATAGTTATGGGTGGCATATAAAATTTCATCCATGCAGTTCACCAAATGAGGTAAGTGATACATTCTAATGATAATTCTCCATCCTAGAGGTAGCAAGCTTTGTTCCACTATCACTACTCAATTTCATAGTCTCAGGATATGTGTGTGAGACAATCTAGTGGATGATGTCCACACAGGGGAAGGTTGGGTACCTGCATGAAACCTTGTATAAGCCTGATCGGTGGATATTGACATACACTTGTTGATCTTCTAGATCTTGCTTGAAGTCCCCTGCAAAGATATCCTTGATTTCCTGCCATGTTATTTTCGTTCCCTTCTCAATGAACAATTGAGTGTCTACATAAGTTGGTAAACTCACCAGCACCTACTCAACTACATCCCAATGCTACTTTCAACAGTATCCTTTGATGCAACTCTCTTGGATGCCATGTTACCTGTAACTGTGGAGATTTTCTCAACAACTCCTGTACCTAGAGACAAAGAAGACACTTATGGCATGAAAATATTAGCATGAAACCAAAATCACTTCAAGAACAAATAAAACAGCAAAATGGGCAATTGCTAGGAGGAATTGCACAATATTGGCTCTCAAAGGTGGCTGACTGCCAGTTGGTTCTACGTATTGCATAGTCCCAATTGCCAATGGGGTGGTGCTGCTAACTGGAATTTTGCAATGTATAGTTTAGTCAGGCTCAATCTGGCTGGGACTACACATTGCGTATTCCCAGTGGCCAAGGCTCAAGACTGGCTTCTTGTTATAGCTCCAAATCTCACTCTTGAGGTTTGTGATGCTGCACTCATGGCCTAGGGCAACCCCTCCTTCTAGAGCTAGTCCCAGAACTTAAAAAACAGTGTTTTATTCCCCATACGCAACATTACCCTGAGCTAAACGCATGTGTACGTGGGTATGTGTATACCCAACCCACGTATATGTCTTAAGACACTTAAAAAAAATAAATCTCCTTAATTTCGGGCAA
Organism: Pinus taeda; assembly: GCA_000404065.3. NCBI lineage: Eukaryota > Viridiplantae > Streptophyta > Pinopsida > Pinales > Pinaceae > Pinus > Pinus taeda. Next base: position 85,220 of record APFE030028340.1, on the reverse strand, counting down.
AGATCACAGGTTTCACCTGTTGATTACCTGTTAGTGCCTGTGGCCCAACTGTTCCCAACAAATTCCAAACTAAAAAACTACTTTGGGAGAAGTATAAAAGGCTTCAATGGGAAAGCCTAAGGGAGGAGAGAAGAGAGAGAAAAATTACTATGCTAAAATTTCCCTGACCAGGTCTGAAGATCCTAGTGTCTCCTGCACTTCCCCCATTTTACAGGAAACTCCTATTTCCTTGTGTGATGATGTCTATCTACTACTTGATATATCATGGAGTAAGTCATGGAAGGAGTTTGTTAAAGGCTTGAGCCTGGACGAATCCGGGAGACAATTCCGCTTGGAGCCTGCGAAAGGATGAATCAGGTGAAATTATTCCTTTCTGTAATTTATTTGTCTATAATAAAAGAAACACATGTCTTTGTTCCTGATATAAATCTTCTTCATGTATATGATATCTATGTTATGACTCATATATGAATGGTTGTTTAATTGCATAACTAACTACCTTTCATTATAATATGAAGATGATTTCTTTATGATGTTTAGTCCATATACTGTTGTACTTTCTGGAATTGATTGTTTTGTAGGTTGAAGGAGCAAAAGGAACTCCAAGAAGGGTTTGGACCCTGGAAGGCTCTTCTCAAACGTAGGACCTCAGGTACATCCGTTATCGTAGAGTTTGCTTATATTAGCATTATGGTTGTATGGAATGTGTGTTTCTCTGTATAGACAACCTCCAGTCTGCTAGGGTATCAACCCAAGACCCTAGGGGGATTTATCCCTTAACAGAATTGGAAACTCCACTGCGAACAACAGTATTGTTGTTCCTAGTTTGGGTTTATTCAAGCCAATCAGGGCTCAACTGTCTATCTGATTGCTGTCACTGTGTTGTCTGTTCCTGTAGGAACTTGAATTGCAAGTTTGATCAGTTTCTTCAGACTGTTTTTTTATTTTTCTTGAAATCTTTTATATACACTATTTTTTCTGTTTACAGAGGTGTATATACACATGTTTCCTTAAGTAAACCTATGTATACGCAAGTTTCCTTAAGCTCAGTCATGTATACATGCAACTGTGCACTAACACAGTCGCGTATATCCTATAATTTTCAATATTTCTCAAATCTTTTTGTTTCTGAAGGTCTGTCTGCTGGTCTGATTCAGTCTTGAACAGTTACTTTCCTATGTCAATTTTTAGTTTTACAGCAAGCTTCTTATTTCAAATTCTCTCTAATTGTGAAAAGGTTGGTCGTATTTGTTTTTCTTGCAAACGTCATCATTTTTGCTTAAGCACACAAGTTTTCCTGCAAGGAATCTTGGCTGCTCTGTGTCTCCAGGGCAGAAAGGTTGATCTCAATCTTTGTGTCAAGTTTTGTTTTGGTGATTTTTTGGTTTGCATGTTAAAATGGTATCTTTATGACCATTTGCTTTTCTTGCTTTTTGAAAGTTGTTGGTTTACACTTTCTTGAAAGTTGTCTTTTCAATCTTTTGGTCTTTATTGTCAAACTCTTGTGGCTGCTTTTGTGATTGTTGAGAGCATTTCGAAACACTTTTTTGTTGAGTTCTCACTTGTTTTGTGTTGCAAATGCGCAAAGAATTTCATTGCCTATTCTTTGATCATAAAGTTTTAGTCTTGTTTAGAACACTTTTGAAAAGTCATTTTTGTTTTGCTTTTGAAGGAAACTTCTTGAAACTTTTTTTTGCTTTCTTGAACTTTGTTTTGATTTAGTTTTCCTTTTTATGAGTGAAAGTGCATTTTTGTTTGTCTTGAAACTTGCTTTTAGTGTCTAGACGAAATAAGCAACACCAACTTATATTCCATCTAAACATTTTAAGTGGCAAATAAAAAATTGATAAACAAGTAACTTTCATTCCTTGATTTAAGAGTAGTTTTGAGTTTTTCATCAACATGTACTTGTTTCATTAGGATTAATTTGTGCATCTTTCTAGGCATTCCTAATTTTGTTAACTTTTGTGAGTGTGAAGCTTGAGTAAAAGAAAAGAAAAGAAAATTTTGTTACTTTCTTTGAATTTCCTCTGAACCTTGTAGAAATTTCTTTCATCGAAAAACAAAAACAAGTGCATTTGCATGTAGTTTGGTTTTTATTAATTTATTTTACATCAAAACACCACTAGTTTCACTTCTACTTATCCCTTGACTTAAATAACAGCCCATTTAAAAACAAGCACTAATTAAAATATACTGGAACTTTTTATAATTGTCAAGTTCGACACACCAATAGGTTTTAGGATATTTTAGGGCCTTGGATTAGGCGAGTGGAGAGATAACTCTCCAAGGCCATTTAAACTGTTAAACATAGGAGTCTGAATAGTGAGTGAAAATCCAATAGTGTTAGGAAGACCAGGAAAGCTCCGGATCTGGGAGTTAAGCAGGAGGGTTTTTGAAGACAGGGAAGAGAGATACCCCCTCTCCTACTTGTCTGATCTTACCTCACGACCATTTCGCCTGGCTTATGCAACGAGTTGGTAACCTTAGTTGCTACTCCTAGGGATCTACACAGGTTGCTGCGGAGGGGAATCCCGTGGCACCTGAGGTCGACGTTGTATCACTCTCAACGGTACTACTGGAGGGCGCCCTTGTGAAGCTTGGGGGCTTGCACTGGCGCAGGCTGTTGTTAGGAGGTCAGCATAACTTCCTCTGTTACCTTCGCTAATAGGATTGGGCCGTCATTATCCTAGACTATCTTCGAAAGGCCCCTTACTTCACTTTCTTGTATTTTGGTGTCCAGTCCTCATCACCCAGAGTGGAAATACTCGAAAGTTGTTTGACTAGCTGATATCTTTTAGGGACTTTTTAGTGTGTGCTCTGTGCTCTTAGTTGGCTGAGCTTTCAATTGTTTTTGAGTCTTTAGTTAGATCTTAATAAAAAATTTAAAGTGGCTAACCGATCACCTAGACGGTCTCGAAGACTTTGTGGTCTTTCACCGCCAAGTTTAGAGCCTTCTCCTAGAAGGTGCAGAGGTAATACTGTCGGTGGGTTTCGCCATGTGGCAGGTAACACATCGGGGATTGATCCTCCTCTTGGGGGAATTAGTGTTCAAGGTAGGCCTGGTACTTCCACAGAACAAGAGAGGAACACTCCAGTTCTTTCTCGAGTTCTCTTTCAGATGGAAGATAACATAGAGGTAGAAGAACTCTCAGAGTCATCAGTGGCTCCGAATTCTCCTCTACATTCTAGTTATCCAGAAGTATTACGATACGTTGGGACTCCGACGCCTAGACCGTCAAGTCCAGGTCACATTACGCACTTACCATCGATGACCACTACTGGAAGCATGACTTCTACTACAAGTGCGACAACTATGCAAACTCCAACATTAGTACAAGGGGGAGGAATGATTTCCATCTCCTCTACTTCTTTATTTGGGTCTTTTGCTAGGACATCTTTAGTTGGCTCTACCTCCATTCCTTCCACGAGTGGAAATTCCCAAACCAATGCTTTTAGTTTTGGATTCTTCCCATTTGGCAACCATTCACAGGGTATTCCGTCAGTTCTGTTTAGTGTCGCCACATCCATGATGGGTTGATCAACTTCATTTCAGGGTTTTCCTTTTGGAAGTGGTCATATACCACATTCCAACCCAAAAATTGGATCTATGCCTTTCTCTTCTTGAGGACAAAGTAGCAACCCTTTTCAAGGTTGGACTAACCTTGCGGTTAGTGGCATGGGAACTGGGAATTCGTTTTTCGGCCAACAAAGGAATAGGCCGTACTCCACAGTTAGTTCGTTTCAAAGTATTCCTCCCTTAGCTTCTACTTGGAATCCTTATTAGGGGTTATCAACTCCTTATAATCCTTTAGGAGGAAGCTTTGCCGTTTATGGAGGTTTTGTGGCCGGAGTTGGTCAAACTCTAAATTTTGCTAGATCACAAGGCTTGCCTTTTGGTTCAGCTAGTTCTGCTGGTTACTTCGAGCAGCCTGGTGCCTTCCAAAATCCAGGCCAATCTTTTCAGAACTTTGGGAGCTCCGCCCAATCTGGGTGGAATCCCCAAGGTCCTCCTAGGCTTCCGTTTCTGGCAACTTTGAACTTTCCATATCTCACGAAATTAACAAACAATCCAATCAAATACAATTCGACCTCGCCTCCAGTCCCAACCAAAATCCCTTCGGACATTCCAAAATTCGAAGGGAAGAGCGGTGAAGACCCAGGCAACCATGTAACCACATTCCATTTGTGGTGCTCATCAAACTCCCTTATTGATGACTCGATTAGGTTGAGACTTTTTCAACACACATTGACTGGTAATGCGGCCAAATGGTGTATAGAGTTTCCAAGGGGTAGCTTTACATCTTTCGCCGATGTATATAATATTTTCTTAAATCGTTTCCAGTTGCATGTCCGTTATGATGCTAGAACTGAACTTCTAGCCAATTTTCGTCAGGACACGGCAACTCACATTTCTGATCATATTCAGGAATGGAGACGGAGAAAGAGGCTCATTAAAACTAAAATTCCTCCAGAATACAGTCTCCAATGGTTTTTGAAATCTTTACAACCATAAATCTCTACGGATGTCTCCATGTCCAGAGTCTATTATGAGGAGAAAGCTATTTTTAGGGCCCAACAATTATAATTAATCTACTCTCAGTTTGGGATCCTACAAAAATACTTTCCAGATGCTCCTAGGTCTAAGGTTGATATAGCCAAGTCGAAGCTAGGTCCCCATGTGGATGGTATCGTTGGATCAGTAGACACAAATACGGTGAACTTGTTGAGCCAATTGCAGCAGTTGTCTTTACAAACTGCTCCTAACAACCAAGTCACATCGTCTAACCCTTTGGCTTTCCAACCCTCTTCGGTTAATGTCATCCAATCTGATAACCCTAAAGAAAATCAAAATTCAAATGGGAAAAATAAAGGACGAGGTAAGTAAAAGAACCAGGATGGGAAGGCTAACGCAAATAAATCCCGCAGTAATGCTGGTGGTGGTAGAAATGAGTCTAGAAAGAAAGTCAAGTTTCCATGCAAGTTGTGCAGTGGAGACCATTTAACTCATCTCTACCAAAAGATTTAGATGCTCAGCACTTGTTAGGACAGCAAGGGGCTTCTAGTTCTCAAGCTGTGTTAACCAACCATTTTCCCCAAGGGGAGCAATTATTTTCTGACGTAAGTTAAAATCTTGGTACCTCCGCTGGGGGCAGCCAGGAAGGGGAGAAATCATCGAATGTTTTCATGATGGGTTCTAATGTTCATGTGGCTACCCAGTCATGTGATTATGGTGAAGCTGAAACTTCCAAGGATAAAGTTGTTCCCAGAAATACCGACCTTCATATTGAGCGACCCCCTGTCGAGACTATACCACGGATACCGAAAGGTTCCGCTAAATGCGCGACTATTAATCCTAACGCTAGGGCTGCCCAGAATTACCTCATTGTTGAGGATCTGGCTCAGAGTCCATGCGCCATGTCTACTTTAGAGGTTCTCCAGTCGTGTCTGGCTCAAAGAAGTGCTTTACTCTCAACGATTGGGGCAGTTGATCCGACCAACTCTTTAGTTCTCACTTTCAACATGTTAAATGTCAAAAAGTGACTCCCTCATCATATGGCTTTCCAAATAAAGTCTACATACCAAAAAATTAACATTTTTCGCACCGTTATTGATGAAGGAGCTCCCACAGGCGTCATGTTGATGTCTTGCTAGAAGGCCATTGGATCTCCTTCGGCTGTTCCTTCACCTACTCTCCTGACTGCATTTGATGGACATTCTCACAGGCTGCATGGGATTATCCTGGCCTTCCATATATGTGTTGGGGAGAAGGTCGTCAATATTGAAGTAGAAGTCATTGATGCTAACCTAGACTACAATCTCCTCTTAGGAAGGAACTGGGTATACGAAATGGACGTTGTTGTTTCGACTCTGTTTCGTGTCATTTACTTTCCTCATGAAGGGAAAATCGTTAAGGTTGATCAATTGGATTATTGTCCAGTCGATCCTCAAGTAACTTCTAACTTTATTGTCCCCTTAGTGGATAACCCTCATCCACCTACTGAGAATCTAGGAGTTGGGATGTATTCCTCATTGATGGGTACCTTTGATTTTCCCTCTCCTATCACTAGAATCAATGTCGTTTCATCATCTAAGGAGTCTCCTCGAGAAGAGTTCTTCTGAACTCATTATTTTTCAGAACCTTGGGCCTTGCCTTCACATACGACCACATTAGCTGAAGGACAAGTAAATGGAATGGCATTCCCTATGTCTACAGTTGAGCTTAGATATCATTCTATCGTTAACTCTGCAAATGACCACTCTACTCCTTTTCCAGAAGGGGAGTTAGATGGTGATGTGGCCCCGGCCTGGACCCTTAATTCTACCTCTACCTTGGACTACTTAGATATAGTTTTACCCTATGAAGAAGCAATCGTCGAAGTAATGATGGGTGTAGATCGACCTTGGGAAGACTTACACCATTGTTCATATTTTCTTCCTCCATTGTAGGAAGTGGAATCAAGGTTCTCCGAGCTCTTTGCCAGTGATGTTTGTACGATATCAAACCCTTTGGCTCTAGCACACTTCCGTGCCAAAGGTAACATGTCGGTGATTTCAAAAACGATATCTATAAACATCTCTAGGGACACTAATGTGATTGAGAATCTCTCCATCGGAATTGAATGTTCCCCTGAAGAAATTCAAATTTACACAGACCTTTTCAAAGAATTTCAAGATGTATTTGCTCGGTCTTATGAAGAAATGCCTGGCATTGATCCTTCTATAGTTCAACATGAGATCAAGACGTATGAAAATGCCAAGCCAGTTCATCAAAGGCTTTGACCGGTTAATCCTAGGAAAGCAGCAGCCATTAAAGCCAAAGTAGAGAAGCTGCTCAAGGCAAGTTTTATATACCCTATTCCTCTTACCGATTGGGTTTCTAATCTAGTCTCTGTGGATAAAAAGCAAGGAACAATCCGAGTATGCATCGACTTTAGGGATCTAAACAAGGCTTGTCCGAAAGATAATTACCCCACGCCATTCATTGATCAGATTATTGACGAGTGTGCGAGTAATGAGATTTTTTCCTTCATGGACAGTTTTTCTAGTTATAATCAAATTTATATCTGTCCTGAAGATCAACATAAGACAACTTTTATATGTCCCTGGGTACCTTTGCATACAGAAAGATGCCTTTTGGTCTTAAAAATGCTGGAGCTATTTTCCAGTGGGCCATGTCATATGCTTGCCATGACATTAAACATATCATCGAAGCATACTTGGATGATCTCGCTACTCGTTCTCGAAAGAGAACTGATCACCCTAGTCATCTTCGATTGGTTTTTGAGCGATGTTGTTTTTATAAAATCCGGTTGAATCCAAACAAGTGCATTTTCGTGGTTACGTCCGAATGGTTATTAGGGTTCATCGTATCAAATGAAGGGATTAGGGTTGATCCCTTCAAGGTAGAGGCAATAGTTCAGTTGCCTCCCCCGTCCTCAATTCGACAACTTCAAAGTCTTCAAGGGAAGGCTAATTTCTTAAGACGGTTTATAGCGAATTATGGAAAGATTACTAAAGGTTTTATGTGTTTGCTATGAAAAGGAGTTCCATTCGTGTGGGACGACTTTGTGCAGCAGTCGTTTGATGCTTTGAAAAAGGCATTAGTCTCTGCCCTGCTTTTGAGTCGACCAAATTATGGTAGGGACTTCCTTTTATATCTCGCTTTAGCAGAATCAACCATTGGTATGGTTCTCCTTCAGGAAGATGATGCTCTCACAGAGCATGTGATTTATTATTTGAGCCAAGGCTTAATAGGTCCTGAACTTCGCTATTCTCCGGTTGAGAAGTTGGCCTTAGCAACTATCCATGCTGTCCAAAGGCTCCGTCATTATATTTTGCTACACAAAACTTTTGTCTTAGCAGCAGTCAATCCATTTCAATTTGTCCTCAGTAGGTGAGTGATTGGGGGAAAATATAATTGATGGATAGTTATTTTACAAGAATTTTATCTTGAGTTCTTGTCCGTTAAGTCTAAGAAATCTATGGTTTTTGCCAAGCTGATTTCCGAGCTACCTTGTGGAGAGGATACTATTTATAAGGAAAGTTTTCCCGATGAACATTTATTCCTCATCTCTTCACTTGACCCTTGGTATGGAGATATCATTGTCTATCTCCAGACTTTGAAGTTTCCCTCTACTTTCTCTAAGGATGAACATCAAAAATTACGTCACCTAGCTAAAAATTATGTTATCATTGTTGACACTAGGGAAAATTTTAAGAACCCCCCCTAAATTTATAAGTATAATAAATGGGCGAATCTCCATGGTATATAGGAAAAATGGAAGGCGATTTTATCAATAATATAATATGTATATTTTAATTTTTGCAAATCTCTCACCAGGATGCGAAATTTTACTAATTTAAATATTGGTAAGATCTTGTATTACCAT
>APFE030028340.1:0-75976 GCA_000404065.3 Pinus taeda | reverse complement strand
TTTTATTTATTTACCATACCTCCACTTTATTTATATTTTCATTTGTTTACACCCTTGCATGTATATAAGGTAACTTATGGAGTAAATATAAAAAATGTTTTATTTATTTACCATACCTCTCATTTATTTATATTTTTATTAATTTACCATACCTCTTTTATAAATATGGTATTTGGCCCATAGGATTCACTTAAATAAAACCTATTCTTGAAAATGGGCGAATGGATTCACTTAAATAAAACCTATTTTTGAAAATGGGCGAATGGAAGGTTGTAACTCCTAATTTCAAGGGCTAAATTTACCTTTTTTACCCTCTCCCTTAAAATAAGGTGGGCTATTTGAGGTGATTTGTAAAAATGTACTATGATACAAAATATTCGCCCACTAAAAATTTAAAACCCCTTAATTTCGCCAAAGGGCGAACATTCGCCCCTAAAATTATCTATGGTTGACACATTATATCGTCGAGGGGTTGATTCAATCCTTCGGTGCTGTTTAATCTTAGAGGAAGTAGAGTCTGTGCTAAATGACTGCCACAGTGGAGGTTGTGGTGGTCATCTATTAGGGCTCGCTACAGCTCAGTGTATCTTGTGTGCCGACTATTTTTTGCCTTCGCTCTTCAAAGATTGTGTTGAAGTGGTCAAACGCTATCACTCGTGTCAAGTTTATACTCAGAATATGCGCGTGCATCTAGCTCCTCTTTTCCCCGTTGTCACTGTCGATCCTTTTACTAAGTGGGGTATTGATTTTACAACTTGTATTCCACCTTCAGCAATGAATCACAAGTACATTATCGTGGTCGTAGACTACTTCACGAAGTGGTCTGAGGCCATGCCCACTTATGAAAATGATAGTGAAACAACAGCGTTGTTCCTTTTTAATTAGATTATCTCAAGGTTTGGTATCCTGAGAGAGATTGTCACTGACCATGGCAGTGATTTCCAGAACCAACTAATGTCTGAATTGGCTCCCAAATTGGGTTTCTAGCAGGAACATTCGTCTCCTTATTATCCTCAGGCCAATGGATAGGTTGAGGCAGTAAACAAAACTCTTAAGACGATCCTGCAGAGGACAATTGATAAAAATCAATCCAATTGGCATCTTATTTTGTATTCGGCTCCTTGGGGATACCAAACCTCTGTCAAGACTGCTACAGGTTTTACACCTTTTCAATTAGTTTATGGGATGGAATCTATCTTTCCTATTGAATGTGAAATTCCATCTCTTAAGTTAGATGTTGAGCTCCTTCCAAAGACTTCTAGTCTTGAAGAGCACCTCCTTCACTTGGAACATCTCGATGAGCAGCGTCGATATGCTGCCATAGTAAATGAGGCTCATAAGAAAAGGGTGAAAACTCAGTATGATAAAGATATCCGTCCTCGAGTCTTTTCTACAGGCGACTTTGTCTTAGTCTATGATTAAGATAAGGACACCTTGGGGGCAGGAAAATTCAATCCTATGTGGTACGGTCCCTTCGTAATTAAACAAGTTTTAAAAAAGGGGTCGTATGAGTTAATCGATTTCGAAGGAAACAAGTTGGCGGAGCCCCAAAACGAGCTCTACCTCAAGAATAATTTGCTTAAGTAGCAATTAGACAATGGCTTATTTGTACATATCTTATTGAGAGTTTTTTGATATCAACACTTTTTGGTCTACTTCGGTAGGTTTTGATGGATGACTTGGTCTATTTTGGATTCACCGATGGTGCTAGTTGGCACACTCAGAATCTCACTTCTGCAGCTTGGTTACTCTATTATCCAACTAGTCAGTTGATGGTATCAATGGGAGTATGCATTGGTCCCGCTTCAAACAATATGGCTGAGTATACTATCATCATTAATTTACTATCCAAGGCAATTTCTCATGAAATCAACTCGTTGGTAGTTTATCTTGATTCACAATTGATAATGTCACAATTAAATAACATTTATCGGGTAAGGGATCCATGTTTATATCGCCAGTATTTAAGGGTGAGGTTGTTGCAAAGATCATTTACTTATATTAATTATTTGCATATTCCAAGATCTCATAATTGGTTAGTTGATTCTATCGCTAATCAAGCATTAGACTAGCACATCAATCATTCATCACAATAAAATTAAGCATCAAAAAGTCAAACTGTATATCTATATATATATATATATATATATATGTACACAAGTCTGTCCAAAAAATATACAAAATTGGGACTCAAATGCCCATAATCATGTCTAGTACATCTAATGCCCCGGCTTAGGATGAGCAGCTAGGTAGGCAACTACTGCGTTGCCCACATGCCTAAAAGTGTGAACCCAATCATGTGGCATGCCAGCCACATGATGTTGCATATCCTCAGGCAAATCCTCTACGGCCGCCATCAGTACTCTGTGAGTCAGTCTCACCAAGTGTTGTTGAACCATGTGTAAAGTTCGCTCTGTGTCTGCGGCTTCCTCTTTGGCTCCTCGGCCGTGACGTCTATGCCGTGGGAACTCATCTAGTCATACCAGCCCAATATCTGGAACATGATCATCATATTAGTCATTTGAATCCTACCAAAAACATTTTTCAAAATTCATTATTATATTTGAAAAATCCAAAAAAAATCATAAAATCATAAAGCACTTACCAATGTCACCCCATGTTGCGGTCGGTGGTAATACTAGATCGAGATCTCCTCGAAAATCCAACCCAGCATAAGGGTAGTCATCTATGGCGATGATCTACTGATCCCACCAGGAAAAGAAGTCATCGTCAAATGCAGTCTGTGGGATGTCCCCACCTCCTAGACGTTTCATCAGGTTAGCCCACCTACCCATACGTGGATCTCGTGGGGTGTTGATTGAAATGGGTACTCTAGGACGAAGTGCAGGGACCCTCTCAAAAAAGAAAGAACACAAAATAATCCCATATCCAAAGTTTTTGGTCTGCCCTCTCTTGATGGAAGTGACCTGGCTCTTCATGCTAGCCAAAAGAGGAGTACAATAGTCAAATACGGTGGTGAGACAGTCAACCGCCACACTCATGGTTAGTCGTGATGCCTGGTGCAAAGAAGCTAATCCGTTCACTCGAGCTATGGTGAACAGGATTATCCTCATCGGTAAACTTGCCACATGTGTTATGGAAATTTGACTTCCAACCTTCTTTGGATGTCCCGAGGAATATATCTATACATAGTCCTTAATTGAGAGACTACTCCGTGTCCTGCCCAGGAATGTACTACCTCTCCCCTTCGGGAAAGGCCCATGATGAAATAAATATCTTCCACTTCTATCTTAAGTGGCATCTAGTCAATCATAAATGCATCCTGCTCGATATTCCAGTAATCAATGAGCATCTCGAGCAGACGTGTGTTTGCTTTCATATTTAGCGGCTTGAAGAATTTTAGCAAACCACATCCTCGTAAGGCATCCAAAGCATTGGGATCATTCATGACCTCATAATCCACTGTGGTATGCTCTCTTTCTCACCAACTGACTGGCATCCTGAAAGAAAAATGAATTTGGACCGTTAGTTTTTTTGTTTGAAATGTTCGCGGCATATACACGGGTCCCTTTGCACACAATCGCATGTAGGGCCGCGTGTACGCGGGTTTCATATTACCAACCTGCATATAGACTGCGGTGAAATTTTTGGCAAAAAATTCAATGGTAAAACATTAATTAAAAATTCTAAAACTAGTTACAATCGATAGAAAGATAAGTATAAGAGTTACCTGGGGATTTTGGAAGAATCTAAACGGTTAAATTTGGCGTATGGAAAGTTTACTCCTTTTGCTCCACTTTTGTGCTCTCAAACTCAAATGGTGAAAATGGTGAGTCCAAAAACTCTTTTATAGGCTTTGAAAATGCAAAATTTTTTCAAAAACTTGATTTTGTTTGGTCTCATGTAACTTTTAACTTAGGAGCTTGGAATGTCGAGAATGGTTTTCTTTTCAGGGCATTTTGGACATTTTTTCATTAGTTTCGGGACAATTCCATGACTGCTAACCCGTCATGGTAGGTATCATTTTCTCACTGGCATATAGGTTAGGGAAGCCATTTTTCCGTTGCACTATGCATACTAGCCTCCATTTGTCGATAAATTTTCCATAGGGTCGATCCCATTGTGTTATGGTTCGTAAACCACCTTCACTCGCCGATTTTTTAAAATCATGACACGATGGTAGAGCCATCCTTTTCATGGGCATCGTAGTTAGCACCTCACTGACTTTTGTTGCCCATGCTGCTCTGATTTGAGTAGGCTCGGGAGTCCTCTGTAGTCCCACCACGACTTATGCGATGAAGACTCATTCCTCTTTGCTTCTTCGCTTTGTTCTAGCCTTATTCCCTAGAGGCTCCTTTGTGTTGAGTTGTACTACTGCATTGCATGTTGACCATTTGCACCTTTTGGCCTTGAGTCGGCTTCACTTGGACTCGTGTTTAAGCCAACTTTTGACCATGATGATTGCAAAATCAAACTTTCATACCTTTGACTTCTGCAGCTTGACACACCTTGACCTGTGGAAGGAACACACCTTTGAGTGTCTTTGGCTAGCTTTCACCTCCCTGCAGTGAGCATAGAAATGTTCCAATCCCAGGAACTAGATCACATGTTTCACTGACACTCGTTCTTTCCATTGTACCATAGCATTCTTTTATTCTTTTTCCAGATTAAAAGAAAAAGACAAAAAAATTTATATATTCTAAAAAAGAGCGAGAATGGGACAATATTTCCATTTATTGTTGGGAGCTAGAGTCAGTCATGTCGCCCTTGAACAAAGCACTCAAAACAAAGTCTCCTCCATTTGGGCAGGATTTAGTTTGACTTAGGCATGCCTTAACCTTGTTATTGAGTCAGTTCTCCCCCAATTGGTTATCTCTTCCAATCATATGGAGGGTTCATTCGTGCCTCCTGCATGACGAACATATACAGATTCATCATATGCTACCACATAGTCACATTGAGTCGTGATTTTGTTCAAGGGAAGTTAGCCTGAGTCGGCCCTTCTGTGGTGTCTCTTGAGTCATTTTTCATCGACCATCCCTGGTTGTCAGTATCATGTCTATCATCACATAAGTTATATTGGTCCTTCACTCATGCCGGTTTGAGAAGGTCTCCATTGACTTCTCGCTGGCGGGTCTTGTCCTTATCAATGACGACATCTTGCTCTTAGGACAGGCCTAGAGCTGCATCCTAGCCCTATTTTCATTATTGATAGGTCACCTTGTGCTCAACATCAATCAGTATCATGGGTCTTTGACTGAGTGGTTTCCCTTGTGTTCAACATCAGCTTACATTATCACACATTGGGATTTGTGCAGTACCTTGGTTTCCATTTGACCTTATTGGTGGATACCTCGCGTCTGTGTCAACTTTCATTATTGGTGGTTTAGAGGATTTCTGACATGCGCTAGCCACATCTTGTGTACGCCGGAAACGTACTTCGGTCGGGTTACTACATCTTTTTTCGTTTGATTCCTTCCACATTATTGGCCTACGGGTTACACTCGTGCTAGATTGATGAAGTATGCCTTAATGGCTTCCTTCTAGCGGATCTTTCCCTATCGACTTTGACTCATTGCTCTGGGGCAAAGATATAGAGTCCATTTGGCAGTACATTGGGGTTTGTAGTCATTAGTGGTAGATCCTTTGCTATCGACAGTGGGAAACCATCATTGTCCCCTGATTGATAGATTCTTACAGGTGTTCAACTCCAGCTCATCTATTCACAATTGTTAGATTGTACTGGGTACCTTGACACTCATTATTATTATCGGTGAGTAGTCTCGCATTTGTTAATGGTATACATCAATGACCGGTAATCAAATGATTTCTCACATGGTCGAATTCAGATCATTTATTCCCATGTTGTAGAAATGTACTATGGTGATCAGTGAAGACCTCAGGTTGTATCAGCATTCATTGATTCACTTGACAGTTGCTCCTATTACTGCTAGTTGATACCACTGCACCTTATATGTTGTAGTCATTCATGGCAACATTTTATATGCTGGCACCTGAGTTTGCAGTGTAGTACCATCTGATTCCATCATGTTCATTTGGTACTTTTTGGGATCAGTCTTTGATATCAGTGATCCGCTTCATCCTTCAGCATCATTAACATTCTTATATGTGATATTCAGACATGTACTTGTTTGATCGTGATCAGATGATCCATTATGTATTTTCTAGTCATTTATACTTGTATACTTAGTGGATCCGCTTGTACTTGATATATGGACATGCTGTACTTTTTCTGAGCATGGGTATGCCTGCCTCAGACAGTGTTTCTTTCTGATCTCCTTTTGTGGCTTGGCAGGCTGAATTCTGGTGAAGTCTTTCTCAGTTTTTGACAGATTTCCTTTCCATGAACTTGCTTAATACATTTCGGACATCATGTACCCCTTCTGACCTCATATATTAGGGGGCATCTGTTATAGCTCCAAATCTCACTCTTGAGGTTTGTGATGCTGCACTCATGGCCTAGGGCAACCCCTCCTTCCAGACCTGGTCCCAAAATTTAAAAATAGTGTTTTATTCACTATATGTGACATTTCCCTAAGCTAAACAGGTGTGTACGCGGGTATGTGTATACCCAACCCACATATATGTCTTAAAAAACTTTAAAAAAATAAATCTCCTTAATTGCGGGCGAAGATCATGGGTTTCACCTGTTGATTACATGTTAGTTCCCGTGGCCCAACTATTCCCAACGAGTTCCCAACTAAAAAACTACTTTGGAAGAAGTATAAAAGGCTTCAATGGGAAGGCCTAAGGGAGGAGAGAAGAGAGAGAAAGATTACTATGCTGAGATTTCCCTGACGAGGTTTGAAGATCCTAGGTCATCCTGCACTTCCCCCATTTTACAGGAAACCTTGTTTCCTTGTGTGATGATATATATCTACTACTTGAGATATCATGGAGTAAGTTATGGAAGGAGTTTGTTAAAGGCTTGAGTCTGGACGAATCTGGGAGATGGTTCCGCTTGGAGCCTGCGAAAGGATGAATCAGGTGAAATTATTCCTTTTTGTACTTTATTTTTCTATAATAAAAGAAACACATGTCTTTGTTCCTGATATAAATCTTCTTCATTTTTATGATATCCATGTTATGATTCATATATGAATGGTTGTTTAATTGCATAACTAACTACCTTTCATTATAATATGAAGATGATTTCTTTATGATGTTTAGTCCATATACTGTTGTACTTTCTGGAATTTATTGTTTTGCAGGTTGAAGGAGCAAAAGGAACTACAAGAAGGGTTTGGGCCCTGGAAGGATCTTCTCAAATGTAGGACCTCAGGTACGTCCCTTATCGTAGAGTTTTCTTATATTAGAATTATGGCTGTATGGAATGTGTGTTTCTCTATATAGACAACCTCCAGTCTGCTAGGGTATCAACCCAAGACCCTAGGGGGATTTATCCCTTGACACTTCTGGAACTACGAAGTGCGCAGTTGGAGCCAGGCCTTGGTAGCCTCTACACAATTCCTGGAGCCAAGGTAGAGCCTTGAGATCCAAAAATTCAGAGTGCATGTCTGGGAAGAGCTAGATCTGGGCCAAGGAAGCCCATATCTGCCCAATGGAAACATGAAAATGAGCAGATCAAAAAGTATAAGTGAAGGTGGGTGCATATTTGAGTGAATGATGATGCATGTAAACAAAACAAGTGTAGGAATCAATCAAATTGAATAACATTGAAGCATGTGGAGAGATTCACCGCAATGGCAACCATTAATGCAAAAACTAGTTTGCGCATGTGACACTTGGGAAAGAAAATGAAAACTTAAAAAACAACCTCTAAAAGCTAAAACAAATCAAAACACCAATGGCCATTCAATACGATGTATAAAACAACACTCTCAAAATCTAATAAAACATAACCTATAGAAAAAACAACAAAAGACTAGAATAGCAAGACTTACCCATAAAAGTTGCGACGACCATGCCAAAGGTTCCTAGATCTCCTCGAGAATGCTAGATCTCCAAGATCGAATGTGAAAAGGAGTGATGGGGCATCCATTAAATAGATTTGGTTGATTTAGAGTTTATGACTCGAAGACCAAAAATCTAGGAAAAAGCAACACTTGGCGGCAGTTTTCAAAAATAACTCAAGTGTAACTCTGATTGCTAAATATAACATTCCTATTTTTTAGGGATGATTTTTAGTTTTTTTGTTTTTTCCTTTTTTTGGAAAAAGCTACGATGCATGCACAAAGAGGTTGCATAGTTATCAGGGAAACTGGACAACTCACTAGCTCATGCATTGAGAAATTGATGAGGGAAGGATTCTGCGTAATTTTTTGGTTGACTAACTTAGGCTACCTCTCATGCTCTGTGTAGTTTCCCAGTTGCAGGAAAGTTGTCAGCTGGCTCTACACAGTTTTGGAGCTGAAGGCTCACTGTTGGCTTGTATTGCACAATTCCCAAGAGAAAGGCTAGTTTCCCTTAACGATTGCCTAGTTCACTAAGGCAAGGCCAGAACCGGGTTGAAACCAAGTCAAGATATCAACTTGTGGGTTAGAGAGAAGAGAAAGCTAGAAAAGGGAAGCCGTAAGAAGAAGATAAAACTCAATTAAAGCATAAGTACCTAGGTCAGCGTAAGATGAGGTTTTGTGATTCTAGGAGGAAGGCTCCAAAACGAATCATAGGAAAAATTTTGGAGGCTGGTTGTAGTTGCTATGACATTGGTGACACACTAGTAGAACTCCAACTCTCTATATGGACCTTTTCTTGTGTAAAGTGATTCTAACTCTTCCGGAAGTATTGTTCAATTCTTTGATCATCATGGCTTCTTCACTAGCTTGATTTAAAGATGTAGTTCCTATCATTCTCTTTATCGGCAACAAACATACCAAGCTAAGTCAACTGAGTTTTTTTTTATTGGGGATGAGGTATATTGATGCATAAGTAATATAGTCTGTCAAAGTTTTAGTTTCATCTGTGGTGTTGCTCCACTGCTAGTAGGCCTAGACAGTACCCCAACAGAGTCACTTTAGGAACACAAACATTTCTCTACTGCTAGTGAGCCTGGACAGTACCCTAATGGATGGAGTTACTTGCTTCAACTCTCTACGTAGGAAGCCCTTCTCTTATTTTTCCTTTATTTTTTTCATTTTTCAAAGAATTGTGGATAGGAACTTATTTATTTCATGAGGTGAAAGATGGATCCCAACTTATTTAGAGAAGAAAAGATTGTCCCTTCAAAGAAGGATTTTTATATATACCTCTGACATACTTTTTAAGGGTTTTCCCCTCACCTTACTCTACTTGACTGAGTTGAAAAGGGTTATCGAAAATAGAAAAACAATTATAGTACGCAGTACTAGTAAAAAGTGAAAGTGTTGTGATTTCAATAAGACTCACTCTTAAAGGAACGTATTTTCCATCAAGGTATCATCGACTAAAACAAATGAAATATCATGTGATTTACGCTGAAAAATCTCTCATAAAAAAGGAAAGAAGTAGAACGAAGAAAAACAAGTAAGCAGAAGCAAACATGAAAGAAAACACCATTCCTACTCCTACTCTAACCAAAACATAGGCCTACTCACGTGAAGGGATATTTCCAATGCAGCCATCAGTGCATTGGTTGACCCATGTAAGTGATAGCATGAATCACAAGAAATATATTCAAGCCAACTAATAAATAAGAAATATAGAGAAATGTAAACCAAAATGTTCAAAGTTTGAATGCATCTACATAAAAGAATAGATTAAAAGTGCATGAAAGGCACCCTGCAGATGTATCATGGTGTTGTGTCACTTTGAGCATGAACAATAAGGATGTACACTCTTTTGAATGTGACAAATAAGAAAACATGAAAAAGGAAGAAAATTTTCATTTCGAAATAGTGCTCGCTACATATGACTCCTCTAATGCATGAGCGATAAGACTGTGTGATTCTGGAGGAGGATGCGAAAATTGTAGATCAGATTGATTTTCAATGTGACCAAGAGAGTGATGAGAAGCTTGGGGTGATTCAAAAAATTTCTGATTGGAAGTGGTAATAACCTAATGTTGGAAAATACTGAGGCGGGGGGGGGGGGGAGAGGTGAATCAGTATTCCTTAGCAATTTGCACATTTATATATTTTCAAAGCATTAGTTAATCTTCAATTATCATTAATGTTTATGTAGTAACAATAGTGAATAAAAGAACACATGAGACACAAAAATTCTAGGTGGAAAACCCCTCCCTCTCAAAAACCACCAAACTCTTTTCTAATAATTCTTTAATCTTCAACTCCAATTGAAAATAAATCTCCAACTTCGTAGAATCTAGAAAAGCATTCTTCTCTAGCTCCCACTGGATGGGCACTCCAACGCCCGAGATTCTTCAGCAGTCAACTAAACGGATGCCCCAACACCCATTGAGCTAAAACTCACCCTAGAACCACCCTACCACACTGAAGTTTTCATAGGTTTGAACCTATTGGTGACTTCATGCATCTGCCTAGCACCACCCTACCACCCTATAGAAGAATAAAATAAGAATGGACTCCCATACTAGGGAAAATGGTCCACTTTACAATGATATAGAATGATGTAGAAGAAGAAGACACACTAGACCATAACCCCAACTATGACACAACCACCTAATGATGATCCTAGACCTCCCGACATTACCTCTTCAACTCTTGGCAGATAGACACTTGTACAAATTTTACAATGATGCTTTTAAAATGACTCTATACAAAGATACTTTTACAACGATTGTATGCAGTGCTTCCCACTTGAAGACTTCATGTGGTGAAATTCTTTCTATTGTTCTGCACCTTGATTGTTGCTCTTGTCATGCTACCCTTTCTCACTCTTCAGAAAATTAGATTATGCATTGAGTCTTCTCTTGATGAATATATAATACCTACAAAAAGTCTTCAAATAAATACCCATGACATTATAATAGCAAAACTTACCTCATCTTGTAGAACATATGTCAGTGCACAACAAAAACAAAAAATTAGACTACAAAGAAACTAATGCAATTAAGAGATGAACATGCATATATAGAAGATACTTACCTATAGCTTACCTCTGCTGCATGATTTTGCTGCACCTTGCTCTTTACCGCCCTAGAAAATCTAGTCCTTTACACCCCTTGACAACACTTGATCTAGTTTTTCTTTCCTTCTAGGAGCACAATATTTAATCTGATGTATCTCTACAATTCAGATCCCAAACCTATGATATTCAGTTCCGTAGATTCCCTCTGAGTCTTCTTTCCAATGCCATAGGTCTAACCCGATTTGGACTCTTCAAGGCAAAGTTATACCCAATCGCTGACAATGACCTAATTATGGACTAGTTCAGTAGAGCGAACTTATACGATGTACCATGTGTCACTGTTTCCTCCTTCAGCTTTGAAATTAATAGACAGAAAACTACAATCAGTGCACTATCCGCCACTTTTTACAGAATTCCAATCCTCTTCTCTAAGAGAGAGAGTCAGGACAATTTTCCTAAGGTCACTTCTTTGAGATGAAATTCGGAAGCCTGCAAAAACCCTAACTTCCACAGATCATATCTCAAAAAATAAAGCAAACCAAGATATTTAATTTAGCCATGACGTTCATAAGGATTGAAAATCAAATGGGTTTTAATGTCAAAATCGAAGACTTCACATAAATGAAGTTATAGCAAAAATTCCATGATCACTACATTTTGAGGATATATGAGATTTCTTTTATAGAGTTGAGAGGGGCTTCTATAGATAATGTTGGAGGGATTTTAGGAGTTTAAAAAATTATTAATTATTGAATATTCAATGAAAAAAACAAATTATGAGTGCCATGCCACAACCCCATAGGGTTTTAGCCCACTAACCAGAGTTACTAACTTCAAACATGAATATCTCTCAAACCGTGAAGAATTACTTGGCGTGCCATATATCAACGGAAACATCTCGACAAGTAAAATCTATCTAGAAGATCCTTGACTCAAAATAGAGTAGGTTTTCAAGTCAAAATTCCCTTGCAAGATTAGGGTAGCCACTGGTACTGCTTGGGTTGACATCAATGACAACCTCAGATCATCTTTATATCAACAATCTCCCCCTTTAGCATTGATGGCAACACAAGTACTCCCCCTGCGATCAGGGCACCTCTTCGTACTACCTTCTCTCCCCCTTTGACATCAATGGCAAAGGGTAACCCCCCTTGATACACAACCATCTTGTGGACCTGTACACACTTCCACTCCCCCTTTATTTTTTGAATAAGGAAAATCTAATGAGAACTTGGGAGAATCCCAAGCTTCTGGCGAAGACATCAACAATTTGTTCTTTTGTACCAACATATTTAAGTTTGATATTCTTTTGAGCGACTTGTTCTCTAACAAAATGATATTTTATCGGAATGTTTTTTGCTTTTGAATGCATGACAGGATTCTTGGAGATGTTGATGGCACTGGTGTTATCACAGAAGATGGCAATAGGCTCAATGAATTGTACTTGAAGATCTTACAAATTTTGTTTCATCCAAAGGACTTGAGTACAATAAGCTGTCACTGCAATGTATTCTACTTCCACTGTAGATAACGAGATTGAGGTTTTCTTTTTTCTCAACCATGATACGAGACAACCACCTAGATAGAATGTTACTACACTAGTACTCTTACGATCATTAATGCTTCCTACCCAATCTAAATCTATAAAGGCTTGAATAATGAGATTGTTTCCCTTGCGATACCACAAGCCATATTTTGTTGTGCCCTTTAGATATCGAATAATTCTTTTGACGGTAATAATATGTGATTATTTTGGTGATTCTTGGGATCTTGCTACTTGTCCAACTGCTTGCATAACATCTGGTCGGGAGGCTATTACATATATAATACTACCAATCGTAGATCTGTACAACCTCTTATCCACATCCTTAAATGAGTTGTCTATGCTCAATTTGCAACATGTTACCATCAAAGAAGGATGGTTTGAAATCTTCCATTTTGAATTTCTTGAGCATTTCCTTGATCTAATTGGCTTGACATATAAATATTCCTTTCTATCGCTAAGATATTTGAAGCCCTAAGAAGTATGTCAACTCACCAAGTAAAGACATCTCGAACTCACTTTACATCTTTGTAGCAACGTTATTACTTAGTCAATCATCATTTCTACCAAATATTATATCATCCACATATACCTCAACGATTGTTAAATTATCCTTATCTATTTGTACGTAAAGATTGCTATCAACAATACCTTTCTTGAACCCTTGTTGACGTAGATATCCGTCAAGACGAGCATACCATGCTCTGGGAGTCTGCTTGAGACCATATAAAGCCTTCTTTAACCTGAAAACATAGTCTTCTTTTTCTGATAGTAGAAAACCTTGAGGTTGTTCCATGCAAACTTCTTCTAATTCTCCATTCAGAAATGTTGACTTAACATCCATTTGCTAGACTTTTATTTTTCTTGAGCATTCATAGGTGAGAAACATCTGGATGGCTTCCATTCTAGCAACTGGTGCAAATGTTTCATCAAAATCAATTCCTTCCACTTGTGCATAGTGTTTGCAAACCAATCTTGATTTGTTTCTGGTAACCTGTCCATCTTCAATGAATTTGTTCCTGAACACCCATTTAGTCCCAATGACATTTTTATCTTTTGGTCATGGAACTAATTCTCAAGTGTTATTCTTCTCAATTTGATCCAATTCTTCATTCATAGCTGCTACCCAATGTTCATTATGACTAGCTTCCTCAAAACTACTAGGCTCAAAGGTTGCTAGAAAAGCAATGTGAGCATGTTGTGATGAACAAAGTTGTCGACCTTTTCTTGTTCCAATTTCTTCTTTTATGGAACCATAGATTTGATTTGATGGATGGTTCTTTTGAATCCATTCTTTTGTTCGCTTTGGAGGAGCTTCTTGTTGTTCCTATTTATCTTTTTGATCATTATTTACTTCTTCCTGGTTGACAGTTGCTTATTGTTCTAGAATTTTCTCTATACCTTTTTCAGCCTCTGTCTCAAGCTTCAAAGATTATATATCCTCATCATTATTCATTAGAACACTATCTTCGTCAAATGTAACTCCACTATCTATTTTCGTCTTAGATTATAACAAGTATAGGCCTTTATTTTGCGTGAATAACCAACAAAGATACATTCAGCAACACGTGATTCAAACTTACCCAACTTTTGATCTTCTCTTTTGATATAACATTTGCTTCCGAAGATTCTGAAATATTTTACATTAGCTAGTTTTCCATTCCATAATTCGTATGGGATCTTATTGCAATTATTTATGAAAAGACTTCTATTTATAATGAAGTTTGTCGTATCAATTTCTTGAACCCGTAAATTTTCATCCAATTTTGAGTCCTTCAGGATTGTTCTACCCATTTCCTATATGGTTTTGTTCTTTCTTTCAGCAACTCCATTTTGTTGAGGTGTTCATGCTATTGAAAATTGTCTTTTTATTCCATTTTCATCATAGTATTGCTGAAATAATTTGGAAGTGAATTCTCCACCATTATCAGATCATAAACACTTTATTTTTAAATCAGTTTCATTTTCGACCAACTCCTTGTAGATCTGAAAGCACTCAAATGCTTCAGATTTTTCTTTAGGAAGCTGATGGCTATCATCCTGGTATAGTCATCTATCATTAACATGAAATATAATTCTCCATCTAAGCCTTTTGTTCCCATAGGACCACATAGATCAGTATGTATCAATTCCAATGGATGTGCTGCAAAGTGTTCTTTTGTTTTAAACTCACATTTTGTTTGCTTACCATGCTGATAGGCCTCACATAGTGTGTTGGAAGGATTTGAGATTTTTGGAATTTCTCGTATTGCTTCCTTTTTCCTTATCTTAACATGATTGTCAAAGTTTATGTGACCCATTCATTTGTGCCATAACCAACTTTCATATTCTTTAGCTAGTAGACATCCTTTAGTTGCTTCATCCAGAACATATATGTCGTTTGGAGCTCAACTTGTTGTAGCCACAATTTTACCATACCTGCCTTTCCCGATTTCAAATTTTGTGGAGTTGAATAGCATTGTGTGTCCTTGATCACACATTTTTCCAACATTGCACAGATTGTTATTCATGTTTTCAACCAATAGAACATTCTTGGCTAGAGCATCTTTGTTTATGATATTGACGGTACTTGATCCTATAACATTTGAAGATCCATCATTTACAAAGGACACAGTTCCATCCTTCTTCTCTTTCGGAGATACAAATTTCTTTCTTTCTCCAGTCATATACGTTGAGCAACCGCTATCAACATGCCACAAATATTTGTTGTTTTGAACCTTGAGAGCTATAGCACAATTATCAATGTTCTTCTTCTTCCATGTTCATTCGCTTTGTGGCTATGAAGATTCTTCTGGAGGATTTTCAAGTCTGCATTCTCTGGCTATGTGTCCAAAGTTTCAACATTTGTAACATTCAACATTACTTCTTAAATGTTCAAATATATTAATGTTTTGTTGAGCCCTGGGAGGTTCATATATGACAGATCACTTGGAATTGTATTGGTTCCTAGGGTATGTGTGACATTCTACGACTTTATGACCAAATTTTCCACATGAATAACAAAATCCATGAAAAATATGTTGGTACCTCGATGGAAATATTCGATGGGGAATTGTCTTCCAAGGTTGTTCTTGCTAATATTGTCCAATGAAATCTACATGCCTATCAGATCTCATAGGTTCATTGAATTTTGCTGTAGAAGGTCCTACTTCTTCTTCTTTGTAACCAAGGCTAGTTATGTCATTGTAAGATTGTTGATTGTTGATGAGTTCTTCCAACGCTTACGAGTTGTTGGCAGATTTTTGGATAGTTTTTTCCTTCTTCACGCCCTTACGCAATGAGACTACTTTGGCTTCTAATGCTTCCCTTTCTTAGTTGTTTTCTTCCAACTTCTTTTGAAGTGACTCTTCAATACATTTGTGTTCTTCAACTTCAAATTTGAGACCTTGAACTTGTTCTTAAAGAGTGTTGGAATGGATCTTCTCAACCTTGAGCTATTTTATAAGCTTGATTGCCTCCTTAGAAAATTCTTTTATGGTCAACCCTTCTTCTTCATTGTTTGATACCTCTTGTTTATTGTGCTTGGCCATAAACAATACTCTCTCATTGGATTCTCCTTCATTGTCACTGTCTTCATCAGATGATCAACTATCTTCTTTAGAGAGAAAGTTCCTTTTGAATATTTTCTTCTTGCCTTGTTTTTTGAATTTCTTAAAGCCTTTCTTTCCTTTTGAGTTTTCATCACTTTTTTTCAGACATTTTGCTACGAAATGCCCAACCTCACCACAGCCGAAACATATCAATGGAAGTTTACCTTTGAATTTTCCCTTACCAATTTTTAGTTTTCTTGTAAAGTAAGTATATTCTCTATCTGAAAAACCTTCTTCGTCATCTTCCTTTTCTTCACACTTGTAGGTGCAGGTGTAGGTCTTTGCCTTTGAAGGTTGTTTGTCCTTATTGGTTTTCTTAGATGCAGCGAATGCAGTTTCTAGATGCAAAGTACCCTCTTCTTCATCAAGTCTCATTTCATATGCTATGAGAACTCCATGTAATTCCTCTTTCCTGAGTTTTTCCAGATTTTCACTGTATTCTAAGATCGATACCGTTGGGTTGAATCTTCCTAGTAACATTCTAAGAATCTTTCGTATAATAGTCTTCTCATCAACAGGCTCTGCCAATCCTTCTAGAGTGTTGCCTATTTCATCAACGTGTTGGAAGTATGCAGCAATGTTTTCATCTTCATTCATTCTAAGTTGCTCAAATGTTTCTTTGTAGATTTGAAGCTTTGCTTCTTTGACATTTGAGTCACTCTCATAGATATTCTCAAGCTTGTCCCATACATTTTTGGAGGTTTTACAACCCAAAACCTTATGATAAGCAGATTCAATAAGTCCACTGATAATAGTATTCTTTGCTTTTCCATCATTTACAAAATTCTTCTTACCTTGTTCATCCGCGGTTGGTGTAAATCCATTTTTGAATAGTGTCCCATACTTCGTAACCTTGCACCAAGAGATAGACCTCCATTCTTCCTTTCTAGAGTGCATAATTATTTTCATTGAATAGAGGTACACCATTCCTAGTATGCTCCTTGATCTCCTTCCAGTTTTTAAACTGCTATTGAAGGAACCAAGCTCTAATACCAACTGCTGAAAAATACTGAGGGGGGGAGGGGTGAATCAATATTCCTTAGAAATTAGAACTTTTAAATATTTTCATAGAATTAGTTAATCTTCAATTATCATTAATGTTTATGCAGTAACAACAGTGAATAAAAGAACATAGGAGGCACAAAAATTTTAGGTGGAAAACCCCCTGCAGGTCAAAAGCCACTGAACGCTTTTCTAATAATTCTTTAATCTTCAACTCCAATTGAAAAGAAAGCTCCAACTTCCTAGAATATAGAAAATCATTCTTCTCCAGCACCCACTAGATGGATGCTCCAACACTTAATATTCTTCAGTGGTCAACTGAACGGATACCCCAACACCCAATGAGCTACAACTCACCCTAGCACCACCCTACAACCCTATAAAAGAATAAAAGAAGAATGTACTCTTGTACCAGGGAAAATGGTTTACTTTACAATGATATAGAATGATGTAGAAGAAGAAGACAGACTAGACCATAACCCTAACTATGACACAACCACCTAATGATGATCATAGACCTCTTGACACTACCTCTTCCACTCTTGGTAGATAGACACTTGTACAACTTTTACAATGATGCTTTTACAATGACTCTGTACAATGATACTTTTACAATGATTGTATGATGTGTTTCCCACTTGAAGACTTCATGTGGTGAACTTCTTGATGTTGTTTTGCACCTTTATTGCTGCTTTTGTCATACTACCTTTTCTCACTCTTCAGAACATTAGAGTATGCATTGATTCTTCTCTTGATGAATATATAATACCTGCAAAAATTCTTCAAAGAAATACCCATGACATGATAATAGCATAACTTACCTCATCCTGCAGAACATATGTGAATGCTAAAAAAAACAACAAATTATAATACAAAGAAACTAATTCAATTAAGAGATGAACATGCATATACAGAAGATACTTACCTATAGATTACCTCTGTTGCATCATTTTTCTACACCTTGCTCTTTGTTGCCCTAGAAAGTCTGGTCCTTTGAACCCCTTGACAACACTTGATCTAGTTTTTCTTGCCTTCTACGATCACGATATTTATTCTGATGTATCTCTATGATTTCAGATCCCCAACATGTGATCTTCAGTCCTGTAGAAGCCCTCTGAGTCATCTTTCCAATGCCATGGGTCTGACCCGATTTGGACTCTTCAAGGCAAAGTTATGCTCAATCTCTCACAATGACCCAATTATGGACTAGTTTAGTAGAGCAAAATTGTACGACATAGCACGTTTCATTGTTTCCTACTTTGGCTCTAAAACTGATGCACAGAAAACTACAGTCCATGCGCAGTCTACAACTTTTTACAAAATTCCAATCCTCTTCTCTGCGAGAGAGTTATGACGATTTTCCCAAGGTCACTTCTTTGAGATGAAATTTAGCAGCCTACAAAATCCCTAATTTCCACGGATCATATATCCAAAAATATAGCAAACTAAGATCGGAAATTCAGTCACGATGTTCATCAGGACTACAAATCAAATGGATTTTAATTTCAGAATCTAAGACTTCGCAAAATTGAAGTTATAGCGAAAATGCCACAATCACTACATTTGGAAGATATATGAGATCTCTTTTTATAGAGTTGAGAGGGATTTCTATAGGGAATGCTAGAGGGATTTTAGGAGCTTAGAAAATTATTAGTTATTGGCTATTCATGACCAAAACCAACTATGAGTGCCATGCCATAACCCCATAGGGTTTTAGCCCACTAACTGGGGTTACTAACTTCAAACATGAATATCTCTCAAACCATGAACTTCGCGTGCCATATATCAATGGAATGATCTCGACTAGTAGAATCTATATAGAATATCCTTGACTCAAAATAGAGTAAGTTGTCAAGTCAAAATTCCCTTACAAGATCAGGGTAGCCCCTGGTGCTGCTTTGGTTGACATCAATGACAACCTCAAATCATCTTTAGATCAACACCTAACATAACCATCATCTTGGGCTAAAGTGCCTTGACAACTTGAGGGGTTTCCACTTCATCAGAATATGGATCATTAAAGATTGGTGGCTTAGAAAGATCAACAGTAGGTGAATCATAATCATGATCAAATGAATGAGTGAAAAGATCACAACAACCAAAATAAAAAAATTCGATATGGACATTGGCATCCTCATGATCTAAAAAATAATACAGAGGGGGTGATGTAAAACAAGAAATTTCACCCTCTGAATTTATAGAAATGAAAGATGAGAGGTCAAGTGGATTCAGGAATAAATATTTGTCCTATTTGTAATAAAATGATAGACTAACATCTTGCATGTTTTGTGAATGATCGGAAGTGGAAACATCTTGTCACACATTATTTTGTCACACCTCCTTCACTTCCCTATGACATACCCTGAAGTTCCTGAAATATGATCATCATGTAGTGTACTCATCCAAATATGAAGCTTAGATCCTCCTTAAAACATTGATTGGAAAATGCCTTGAGCTTCCCCTGAAGGAAATGGCTCTAAAACCCTAACTGTAGAATCATCTCTCCCCTAACATTGAAAACCAAGATGGTCTATAGTTTCGCTATACTAGCCTCGCGATGCCATCATGATTTTTTCTTAGATACCAATGACGATCCCTAAAAGGCAATTTTCCCAAAGAGGGCAAGAAGTTTCATGATCTTGAGGCTTCCAAAACAACGAGCTAGAGGTTTTTCGGAATGTATGAAGTTGAATTCTCCCATCTTGGCCGTTTGGTCTTTTCCTTATGAGCTACCTCCTTGCGATGAGGGCCTTCTCCTATATTTGGAGAGATACTAACTCCATTTCCTTGCCTATATATTCATCCTCTCTTATTCCCAAATGGTTGGTCTTTGGCTATTTTCACCCTTATGTTGGGATTGTGCCTACATGCTACTCATTTGGCTTGGAGAAGGAATGCTTGGAGGGCTTGAGCTTGGACTTGGACATTCACTCAAGGAGATCTTATTGACATCATGGCATGGTTGCATGCTTCCTCCTTTATTCTATTAATATATACAACTGTTGATTCATTTTCCATAAATGTGTATGTTAATGCATCATTTATCCTAATGTTCCTTGATCTATTAAGTAGGTTACTTTTGATTATGCTATTTGTACGTGCATGCTTTGTTGTGTCTTGATCTCTTTTGCAGGCATTTAAACACTGTGAGCAATAGGACCAAACCCATGGTGCACATGATTCGAGGTCTTCAACAAAGGAAGATATTATAGCTTCAGAACGAGGTATGTCATCTTCCTCTTCTTCTATTTCAATTGTAACTTAGGAAAGTGTCTAGTAGATTGTTACATAGGTTGTTAGTCACACTCATTGGGCTAGAGGGATCATCTCTTTTCGTAGAGAGGATTGTCTAGACAACAAAATGGTGACTCCTTTGGGGAAGTTATAACCATTTCCATCCAATCCTTTACCCTAATTTTGTGATGAGTTTGACCAACCATCCATTTTATGGCTTTTTTGCTTCTCTGTAGATATTTTCACTTATTAGTTATTGCTTGAAGACAATCAATCTATTCTGGTCTTGAAGATTTTTTATGTTCCCTCATTTTTCTCTCCCATCATGTGTTTAGCCTTAAAAATCATGTTGTCGTTGTTGTTTTTTTAATTACAGTCATGTTGATTACCCTTGCATCGCCATTTTTCTTACAACAAGTGTGATGATCCCATAGGATAAGAAAATTTAGGGTTTTCTTCTTGTTCTCGGCCTTTTTTTCCCTCTGTCAATGATTTTCCAGTGTGTCTACATTGTATTTGGCTTGGTTGTTATGCATGCATGGCTGTAATTATCTCTTGATTTGGTTAATGTGTGTTTGAAGCTTGATTGCTTTCTAGGGATTATAGGGCTTCTAGGTCACCCTCCACTCATTGGTTGGTCTACTTTTTTGAGATTGATTGCTCCCATTCAAGAGCCTTCCTATAATCAGGGCATCTTTTACAAGTTTCTTTTGGTTCATTGGTGTGAATTTGTTTTAATAAGTGTCAATTCATGTTGATGCTTTGGAGATTGATTTAGTTCCATTGTCAAGCATAGGTTACAAATTGTTTTCCTTGGTTGAACTAAAAGGAAGTGCTTTTTTACATTCTTATGTTTTGTTAAGAGAAAGTGAAATATTTTTTCATTTAAGTATTTTCGAGACATTTCTTGCATTCGAAACCATAAATTCAAAGAGATTTTTATTTTCAGTGAGGTGATTGCATTTTCCTTTGCTCATTGCATTAGTTTGCATTGTTTGAATCAAAGTGAAAGAAAAATCATTATTGCATCTTAGTGGAAGGAAAGTGATTTTTGTTTCTATAGGATTGTATCTCAGCATTGCATTTGTTAGTGAAATAAATGATTAGTTTTCGTTTTTACATATTGAATTGGAAAGGATTGTTTTGATGCATTTTTCTTGTTTAATGCATTATTTGGCTGTCTCTCTTCCTTTGTTAGTTTAGCCTTCATCAAATGAAAAGTTTTCATTTTAATCATTTATTTGCATTTTAGGAACAGGTGACATCGTTGGCCATCAACATTGAAACATAATCCAAGATAAAATTTAAATTTACCTCAATTAACCTAAGGAGAATTTGTCACTTAATGCAAATATCTATAGGTATAGACTAGAGATGTGTTCTGACATCTTTAAAAATGGCAATTGTCATTAACTGCTTGCAGTGTATCTCGAGGGTGAAATACCATCCTATTATGGAAGTATATAGAAGTCTCTCCAGTAATTTTGGGTATATCGGAGACACTTCAGTATGATAAGTATATAGGGACGCTCTCATCGAACGATTTTGCATTAGACGGTGCTAACACAGATGTGTGCTTCTTGTACCATCGCATCTATATTGGGATACCCCATTAGGTTTCTATCCTTTAGCCACATGTAATCGAGTCAACATCCTTGTAAATGTGATACACCCAACACAACATTCAGCAATATTGGCCACCGTACGTTAATTCCTTGGTTTCGGCTGGGGTGTATATTGCAGTTCATGGATACTTGGTAAACACTCTTGCCTAGTACTTACCCATTTTGATTTATCTGTTATTTTGTGTCAGTAAAATCAACTGCCAATGATAACATGTCAAACCCATGTAGTTTCTTCTTGGCCCAATATTGAGTAAATTCCTTGTAAAATTCAATCAACCCTCAACGAATCATCTCTTTCTCTTCTTCTCTTGAGAGAAAGTCATCATGGTTGAACCATTGAGTTCACTCGAAATTTCCCCTTCATTGTCTGATATTGAAGGGTCTTCACAAGGAGTTCATTTAGAACTTCGTTAGTCACTTTAAGCTCAAGTTTTTGAACTTGGGATTGTCCCAAGCAACCAACCCCTTTCTTCTCATCCACCACCTTCATATTCTTTGTCCCCTCAAGAGTCTAGTCTAGAAACCCCTGAGAGTCCACAGAGGTTTGTGTTATATCCTCTGAATCCATTATTTGATCCTTTTTGGATATCTCCTCAGCATCCTTATATTCCTTACGATCGACTTGGTGTTCCTTTGGAGTTATCTCCTTGTACATATCATATTCCTCCTTGCCAGTTGTTTCCACCCATTGATTTAGAAGGTGAGATCCCAACCTCTCCTCAAGGTCATATGGAAGTTTCGGCTACTCACACTCCTCATGTTGATGAAGAGAAAGAGTATGACTTTCCTCCAGAAGTCTTTCCTTTTATGGGAAGAGTCCCATCTCACACACTTCCTGAAACCAGTGGGCCTATGCTTCCACATGGTTATACAACCTTAGCTCAATTAGTTTCACGAACCCAGTGCTTCCTCTTTGTACCAAAATCCTATTTGGTCGTCAAATGCCATGCCTACTTCTAGTCCATTTATCCCAAACATGACCTCTCAAATACATGTTCAAAATGTCGTCGCGTTAGTTCCCATTTAACCGACAATTCCATTGCAACCTTTACTATCGTTTCAACCTTCCATTCTGGTACAAGTGATTGTTTCAGTTCATGCATCTGTAAGTTCCTTAGTCCCTCCATCAAGTGGAAAAAATGTACCACCACCTTATTCTTAGCTTGGGGGGGAAATCCAAAAATTCCTCTTGTGTCAGGTGGAACCCATGTGAGTGGATCACAACCTCACACGGTTGGATTTAATCCAACTTATCCAGGTGGTATTCCTAACCCCATTCGTTCATCCAGGGCAGGTAATATCTAGTATCAACAACCTTACATGCCCTTAATTCCACTCCAACAAGCTTATATCCCATATGGTTCACAAGCATTGCAAAATCCACCCTATATTTGACAAGCATGAACTCATGTGCAACCTAGTCAATCTACTCTTCCTGGTGCATATGGTCAAATCCCATTCAAAACTTACCAATACCCATAAGGTATCCCTCAAGGAACTGTCCAATAATTGTTACAATAGCAAGGGAAACCTTTGCAACAATAGGGGCAACCTTTTCATTAGTATCAACATCCACTGCAACAACAAATGCAATTTGTTCAACAACCCCCTCAACCCTTGTATCCACAAGGTCAACCATTGTAGTAGCAAGGTCAACCTTTGCAACAGTAAGGTCATCCCCTACAACAACAAGCTCCACTTGTATATCAACAAGGTAAAACCTTGTAGACACAAGGTCAACCCCTGTAGTAGCAGGGCCAATAACTTCACATCGAGGGTCAACAGGTGCAACAATCTTACAATCCATACACCGCATATAATGCTTTTCAATGGCCTATGGTAGGCCAATATCAACCTACCCCGGAAAAAATCCAACTTATGGACAAGGTACCCCTTAGTGCGGGTAGAATCCTTGCCAATAAGGTTGGAATCTGCAAGTTTGGCCTCCTCAAAGGCCTTACATGCCCTTTAATAAAAAAATTGCCATTTTTAGCTACATTGGAACTGCCTGATGTCTCAAGGCTTACTAATGATCCCATTATTTATTCACCTTACTAGTCTCCAATTCCTGCTAAAATTCCAAGAAATTTCCCTAAGTTCGAAGGAAAAAATAAAGAGGACCGTCAAGCCCATGTGATGATATATCACCTATGGTGTTCTTTCAATTCTTACGTTGACGATTCTATTCATCTCTGCTTCTTTCAGTGAACCTTGATAGGTGTTGCCGCAAAATGGTATGTCGAGTTGCCTTGGGGTACTTATGCCAACTTTAAATATTTAGCTATGGCCTTCCTCACCCACTTCCAATTTCCAATTCGTTATGAAACTGGTAGTCATTTTTTCACATCTCTGAAGCAAGACACTGTGACCCATATCTTCGATCATATTCACAAATGGAGACGTCAGTGTTGCCTCATCAAATTCGAAATTCTTGAAGAGTTTTTAACTGAGTGGTTCACCAAATCATTCGTAAACAAAATTTCTAAAGATACAATGATGAGTGGATGTGTTATCGAGGACCAAGCTATTTCCCATGCTCAGTATTTAGACTTAGTTTATTCCTAATCTGGCACGCTTTCTAAAATGTCGCCTAATGCTCCAAGACCATATTTGGATTTTAAATCTAAAAAGTCTCCCGATGTACCACCTGTTGATGGTATAATTGGATCAGTGTCTCAGAATTTCACCAAAACTTCTTCGAAGAAAAAATATTTTTCATACACTGGTTCTAATCATCCTTCGAAAAATCCATCAAATTATGGTAAAACTTCTGAGGTCCATGCCATCCAGTCTACCACGATAGATAAAGCCTCTAAACATAAGAAAAAGGGTAAAGGAAAAGCCAAATATGATACCCCAAAATAGGATCCTTCCAAGTCATCTGCTGATGATGCCTCAAAACAAAATCCGAAATATCCTTGCCTCATTTATGAGGAAGACCATTATACCAAGGATTGTCCCTTCCATGCTGAAGTTAGTATTTTATTGAAAGGTACTCCAACTGTTTTGAAAGATCCATTTCCATCTTAGCAAACTTATTTGGTAGACCAATCACAATCCCCTACCTCCTCTCATTCTCAAGTTTTCATGATGCAGGTCTCATTACCTATCTTTGTCGCTACTAGATCGAAAGATTATCAAACCCCTCAAAAGCATATGGTGGAAAAGGAAGCCATTGATATACCTTCTAATTCCACTCCACACAGTCCTAGTCCACTCCATATTGAGCAACCTAATAATGAATCCATTATCTGACCACCTCCCAAATGTGTGCTTCAGAAATTATCCTATAATCTGAACACCAGATCTGCACAACATTACAATATAGTCGAAGATCTAGCTTAAGCGTCTTTGGTGATGTCTACTTTGGAAGTTCTCCAAATATTCCCAATGTAGCAGAAATCATTACTGTCTGATATAGGATCCATTGATCCTACTAATTCCAGTTTGATTACTTTTGATCTTGAAAACCATGTTCCTTGTCTTCCTCATCAGATTGCTTTTCTAATCCAAGTTATTATAAACG
The DNA here is from genome assembly GCA_000404065.3 of Pinus taeda. NCBI lineage: Eukaryota > Viridiplantae > Streptophyta > Pinopsida > Pinales > Pinaceae > Pinus > Pinus taeda. Next base: position 50,488 of record APFE030028340.1, on the reverse strand, counting down.
GAAAGATGATCCACTAGACTTTCATTGATGAAGATGCTTCCACTTGCATCATGTCTATTTCATGTTGGAGTGCCATTGGCTCTCCACCCCTTAACCAATCCATGAACACCTTGGAGGCCTTTGATGGCAAAGGTTCCCATCCGTATGGTATTCTCACAAGTTTCCCTATCACTTTGGAAGGGAAGACTGTTGAACTCAAAGTGGAAGTTATAGATGTGAATCTTAATTACAACCTTCTTCTCGGGAGAATTTGGACCCATGCCATGTTTTGTGTGGTTTCCTCTTTGTTCTGGGTGCTTCATTTTCCTCATGAAGGAAAAATTTTCACCATTTACCAATTGTCTTTTTTCTCTTCTAGTGCTTCGAATGGAAACACCCCATATGTGGGAAATACCAAAATTCCATATAAGAGTGTAGGGGCAAGTTTTCTTTAAATATTTTGCTTTAATGGGAAATTGTTCTCTCCCACCTTCGAAGGTCACCTTGATCAATATGATCTCTGTCTCTATAGACCCATGGATTATTCCTTCTCTGGATGAAATTGATTCATTTGGTGATTCCATGCCACTAAGTCTGTTGGAATAAGCTTATCATGAAATTGTCTCGGCTTCCATGGCTACTTCAGAAAGTCATTCTATATTTAGTATGAACTTGGATACTTATGCACAATCTCCTTGGCTTGGGTCTTAGGATTCCCTGTATCCTTTAAACAAGACATTCCCCACCAACGAGATTATTGTTGAGGTTATGTCTCTTGATGAAACTATTTGGAACAATATTCATCATCTTTCTTAATTTCTTCCAAGACTAAGTGTGATTCCTTCGTGTCTTGAAGATTTTGTTTCTCATAACCTGACACATCCACTTCAAACACCTATTTTGGTCCACAAAGTTTTTCCTGAAGGTAATATGGGAAATATTACTACAACCTTTCATATTGACATTTCAGTTCAACTTGAAATTGTCAAAATATTTCAATTGGGGAAACCTTTTCCTCATCATGAGATTAAGTTTTTCTTGCCTCCTTTCATGATATTTTTTCACCGAGTCTCTACTATTTTACCATTATTGCAATGTGGTTTTCATCTAATGAATCGTAACTCTCACTTGCCCGGGGGGCATGGGGGCATAGAATTTTATGACTTTTACTCCTTTATTTGGTTGAGTCGATGCTTTCATGTCATGTCAATGATGAAACTTCAGTTTTATTCTCTGTTGATCCATTAACCGAGTCTGAACATGGACTCCATCTGAAAAGTTATTATGCATGATTTTTGTGTGATTACTTTTGTACATTAGTGTGTGAATTCATTGGTATGCATTTTTTTTTTGGGTGTGATTGTTTGCTTTGCAAACATGTTTTTCTTGCTTACCTTGTGTTCTACTCCGTTTGTAGATGTTAGCAAACCATTATATTGGTTTTGCTGATGGTGCTTGTCATAGCATACAAAACTTGTCTTCTGCAACTTGGGCACTCTTTGCCCCTGATGGCGATTTTGGTAGATTTACAAGGTATTTGCCTGGGACAGACAACTAATAATATTGCCAAATACAATGTAGTCATTGAATTGTTGTCAAAAGTTGTTTCTATTGGCATTATAAATTTAGTTGTTAAATTAGATTCACAACTCATTGTGTTACAATTGAATAATCATTGCTTAGTAAGAAATCCACAAATATTGCATATGTATCTATGTGTTCGATTACTGGAACGAAATTTTGATTTTATCACATATCAACACATTCCACGTAGCTTGAATACATTAACAAATGCATTGGCAAATTATGTTCATGATAGACATTTGCGTAATTTGTAAAACAGATCATATCATCATGATACATGGACACATAAGTAGAAAACAAAACATGCATATGTATATGTATATGTATATGTATATGTATATGTATATATGTATTATTATATATATATATATATATATATATATTATATATATATATATATATAGATATATCGTCTGTTAGAATTTTTTTCATCAAAATATCAAAAAAATAAAGTGTTCTGAGACACATGGCTTTCAAAGCCTACAATAGTGCAAAAAAGAACTAGAAAGGATATGTGCCTACATGATGCTCATGATAACATGAGACTGCCCTAATCACTCAGCCTAATAACCGACGTAATTTTGCAGACACTCCGACTGTATGCCTCAAGTATTGCAGTGGCACGTCGTCTATAGTCGCATATTCTGGAATCCCTCAGTTGATCACTTTGAGATTGCATTCCATCTCCACCATGGGATTTGCTCCTTCCTAATAGGGAGCACATTCTACCCGACATGCTACTCGTTGTGCTATGGGGGCATAGCCTTTTATGAGTTTTACTCCTTTATTTCGCCAAATCGATGCTTACATGTCATATCAATGGTGAAACTTTGGTTTTATTCTATGTTGATCAATTACCCGAGTTCGAACATGGACTCCATCTGAAAAAGTATTATGCGTGAGTTCCGTGTAATTACTTTTCTACATTAGTGTAATTCATTGGTGTGTGTTTTTTATTTTTTTTGGTGGGATTTTTTTCTTTGGAGACATGTGTTTTCTGCTTACCTTGTGTTCCACTCAGTTTGCAGTTCTCGTCAAACCATTATGTTGGTTTTTCTAATGGTGCTTGTCGTAGCACATAAAACTTGTCTTCCGCAGCTTGGGCACTCTTTGCCCATGATGGTGATTTGGTCGATTTACAAGGTATTTTTCTAAGACGGACAATTAATAATATTGTCGAATACATTGCAGTCATTGAACTGTTGTTAGAAGCAGTTTCTCTTGGCATTAGAAATTTAGTTGTTAAATTAGATTTACAACTTCTTGTGTTACAATTGAATAATCATTACTCAGTAAGAAATCCACAAATCTTTCGTATGTATCTATTTGTTCGATTACTGGAAATAAATTTTGATTTTATCACATATCAACACATTCCACGTAGCTTGAATACATTAACAAATGCATTAGAAAATTATTTTCTTGATAGACATTTGCATAATTTGTAAAATTGATCATATCATTTTGATACATAGACATATAACTAGAAAATAAAACATGCATATATATATCTATATATCTATATATATATATATATATATATCTATATATATATAGATATCGCGTATGTTAGAGTTTTTTTCATCACAATCTTAGAAAAATAAAGTGTTTCGAGACACATGGATTTCAAAGCCTACAATGGTGCCAAAAACAACTAGAAAGGATATGCACCTATATGATGCTCGCGATAACACGAGACTACCCTAATCGCTCAGCCTAATAACCGATGTAGTTTCGTAGACACTTCGATTGTATGCCTCTAGTATCGCAGTGGCACGTCATCTATAGTCACATATTCTGGAATCCCATGAGTGATTACTTTCATATTATGTTCTATCTCCACCGTGGGACTTGCTCCTTTCTCATAGGGAGCATCTTCTACTTGAAGTGCTACTTGTCGTGCTATTAGTGATATGCTAGGAGGCCTTTCTTGTCCAACATCTGCAAATTTATCACAAGTTAAATCTCAGATATACTTTCACAAAAAATTCATAAAACTTGAAAAAAAAAAATTAACTACATAAGTCTAGTGTTCACCTAGTGGCAGAGGTAGATCTGGATCCCATATGAAATCTGTGTCTACATAGGTGTAGTCATCCACAACGATCACTTGGTGATGCAACCAAATAAAAAAATGCATTGGGAAATGCATTTGCTGGCCCCCTCCTCCACAAGGCATGAGTTCACTCCATCTAACCAGCCTCGAATCTTGTGGAACAGGATCCATTACCTCTGTCCACTGATACAAAAATAGGGGCAGTCGCTCCAAAAATAAAGTGACCAAGATCAAACTAAAGCCAAACTACTTCAAGTTTCCTTGCTTGCTTTTGGTCAGTTTCCTCTTCATATTGGACAACAATCCACCACACCAGCTGAATACTATTGGAGTAAGAAATTCTACTAAATACTATAATTGATATTTTGAAATCTTGTGTAAAGTTTGCAATCCGGATACATGAGCTATGGTGCATAGAATCATCCTCAAGGGAAGATTGTTGACTGTCGCTATCTTCACCTTACCACCCATTGTCATTTCTGCACCCAAGCAACGTCTCCTGATTAGGGCACTAGTGCTCTCACCTCCAGGATGAGATATGAAGAGTTGAACTCTTTCCCCTCTTTTGGATAATCCAGTAATGAATTAAATATATGTTTCTTCCAATACAGTTCTTGGTCTCCAATAATGAAGATTTCCCTATTAATATCCTATAAATTGATCAGGTATTGTAGTTGTTTGTTTTGGGTTCTGAGTCCTATTTCTGAACAATTTCAGTAGCCCACAGTTCCTCAAAGCATTCACGCATTCCATATCTTTGGCATCCTGATGATCTTCTACCTCACGACCTCTTTCCTTCCATTCGGTAACCATGATGCTGAAATCTCTTGCAAAACAACCATTAAACATCAATTAAATGATTTTACATGGATTAAAACTAAGAAATGTTTCCCTAAGAGGAGGATTTTTCTCCAAAAATTCCACCCCACAGTCATCATGACTATTTTTATTAAACTTGCAATGTCATCGCAAGGGCCTTTCGGCTTGGGGGCGACCATTGCGGGTCCAACGAGTAAACCCATGATGATTGCCCACGTTATTAAAAATTAAAATCCTTCCTTCTAGCAAGAAAAAAATCGATGAAAACACAATGAAATGTAAGAGAAAAGTTAGATCTCTTACCTACAACTGACGGTTTGAGAAATGATGCCATAATCAACCACACTAATCGCCTAAAAAATATGAAGAAAATGAGGTAAAAATGCACTCTTGAATTTATTCCAAGTGCAATGGTAAATCGTTTTTACTTTTAGTCTATTTATAAGTTTTCAATTCATTTTTGCTAATATTTTATTAATATTTTATTATTTTCCATGATATCAGTAATGTGTGGCTATCTTTGTGCAGTTACAAGTACTTTTTGGTGGATACAGTGATTATTCTTGATTGATTCAATGAATTTTATTTTATATCTTTTTCGAACTTGTTAAAAATAAATGAAAAAGGAAACCCCTTGAGTCATATTTAAGCTCTTTTTTGACTCCCGAAACATGAAAATATCGATGAGTACTTGTATTTTTGAACTCGTTAAATTAAACGAATTGAGTCGTCAATATACGTCTACCCCTTTTTTGGGCTAAGATTGACTATTTACGAGAAAGGTACACCTTGGTTGCATGGTCAAGAGGTTCTCTCAAATATTGTTTTCTACCTTTTCGGGTTTGAGGAATAGATTACAAAAAGGGACATGATGGAGTTTTATTTTTCATCTCTTTTTCAAACTCCCTAAATATGAAAAAGATACCAAGTTATTCTTTTGTCGGACTCATTACAATTTTTACGACAAAAGACTTTTCACCATGATGAGACTGAGTTTCTCCTTCCTAGGACTTGTAAAAATTACTAGGATGGATTCATTCAAAGAATGAACTTATATGACAAACATATGTTATCCCCTTCAAGCTTGTGATAAAAAATAATTGTGGTACTCACTAGAAATAGTGGGGAAAAGTGAAAGTGAAACATCCTTTGTATAAGCAACATGTCGCTCTTGAACTTGACACTCTTCTGTTTTTCGTGTCGGGTTTGGGATATCCTCACTCAATCACTTGTCCTCCCAGGATTGGGTGATCCATTTTTCCTCTCATCTGACTATTTCATTTCATCATGACCCTTGGTCTTATGTTGAGTCAAATACTTCCACACTTCAGAGTCGTGTCGCCGATGTTCAAGAGAAGTCCTATCTGCAATTCATTACCTATACATTATATGACCCTTTGCTACAGTGTTGAATCCTATTCATTCAATTCCACTTTATTCCTCGTCTCATGTCGATGATGGGGGAATCATCATGGCCCTCCTTCGATGGGTCACTTCATGTTGACCTCATCCCGTTATCCAGGAAGATGACTTAGAGACTCCCTTTTAGTACCTTAGAGTTTACATGCCTTAATGGAAAGTTCTTCACATTCAATGATAGGTTTTCATCATTGGCCTTCAATTGGATGATTCCACAACTATTCGACATCAGCTTCATTTTCACATTCACAGATTGTACTTTCGTACCTTAAGAGCCATTGTCATTATTGGTGGTTTATCTCATGCCTGTTAACGGTCCACATCATTGGACAATAATCAGGTGGTTTTCTAGCATGTTAAACTTCAACAAATTCATTCTCATGTTAGAATTTGTACTTTGATCAGGTTGGGATGGAGTGCAAGACCCCGAGTCTTGTTTGATATGAATCAGGCTAAGTGGATTTATGTATTATTCATGGTTGTACACATGTTTCTACTATACGAGTGGTTGTGACCATACGTGGGACTTTACATTTAAGATGATCCTTCTATATTGGATGTCTATGTCCATGCCTTGGATCTTATACTTACTAATGATCCTTTTCATTTGGATGGTTGTGCCCATACCATGGATCCTTTCACATAGTCCTCTATCCGGATGGCTGCATCCATGTCGTGGATTCATGTTTTGATATCAGATATGTATATGTGTATGTGTCCTTGATTTGCAGGTCTCCTAACAATGTTTGTTCTCGTCCTTGAAAAAGCACGTAAAGCATCTTAGCCATCACTCTTTGTTCTTCCTTCATGCTTTAGGGGGCATCTGTTACATAGTATTTTGTCACTCCTCCCGCACTTCCCTGTGACATACCTTAAAGTGCCCAAAACATGACCATCATGTAGTTTACTCATCTAGATATGCAGCTCAGATTCTCCCTAAAACACCGATTGGAAAATGCCTTGAGCTTTCCCTAAAGGAAATGGCTCTAAAACCCTACTTGTAGAATCATCACTCCACTGACACTGAAAACCATGATGGTCTCTAGTTTCACTATACTAGCCCCATGATGCCAGAGCGCTTTTTGCTTGGATACCAATGATGATCCCTAAAAGGAAATTTTCGCAAAGATGACAAGAAGCTTTGTGATCTAGAGGCTTCCAAAATGATGAGTTGGATGTTGTTTGACATGAATGAGGTCGAGTTCTCTCAACTTGAACTTTTGGTTTTATCCCTATGATCTACCTCCTTCAGATGAGGGCATTCTCCTATATTTGGAGATATCCTAACTCCCTTTCCTTGCCTATATATTCATCCTCTCCCATTCCCAAATGGTTAGTCTTTGGATATTTGCACCCTTATGCTGATATTATGCCTAGGCCTGGAGAAGGAGTGCTTGGAGTGCTTGAGCTTGGACTTGGACATTCACTCAAGGCGAGCTTATTGACATCAAGGCTTGGTTGTATGCTTCCTCCTTTATTCTATTAATATATACAACTATTGATTCATTTTCCATAAACGTGTATGTTAATGCATCATTTGCCTTAGTGTTCCTTGAATTTTTAAGTAGGTTACTTTTGATTATGCTATTTGTACTTGCATGGTTTGTTGTGTCTTGATCTCTTATGCAGGAATTTAAATACTTTGAGCAGTAGGACCAAGCCCATGGCGAAAGCGATTCAAGGTCTTCAACAAAGAAAGAATTATAGCATCAGAACAAGGTAGGCCATAGTCCTCTTCTTCTATTTCAATTGTAACTTAAGAAAGTGTCTAGTAGATTTTTACTAGGTTGCTAGTCCCCCTCATTGTGCTAGAGGGACCGTCTTTATCTGCAGAGAGGATTTCCTAGACAACACATCTAGGGATAAATTTTCACAACAAAAATCAGAAATGGTAGAATCATAGAAGATGCTAGGATAAGTGAATGAGGTGCAGACAGAGGGAGGTCATCCTTCACTGCAACTTATTCTTTAGATTCCCACATATACTCATAAAAAATGATATTGTTGGTTGGCTTCCCAACACTAGCTCCATCCATAACTTGATCCTTGTGAACATCAAATGTCGAATATGGAACGGATGAACAAAAGAAACCAAAATCAACAGGATCAAAGGAACCATTGGGCAAATGTCAAGGGACTGAGACCACGTGACAACCATCAGGCTTGCAGTCCAATTCTACAAAAAAATCCAGAGAAAGTGGGGTGGGAGAAGGTGATACTCAACAGGTGGATTCATAACTTCTCCCACCTTGTCCCGTGGAGCTAGAGTTGTTTGATGAGAAGAGGAAAGGAATTCATTTGTGATAGCAACCTTTTCTGTCACAGATTTAGAAACTCTAACACTGAGGTATGCTAGGAGGGGATCGAAAGATTATAACTCATGTTGATTGTACCTTTCTGTGAGAAATTCCCAATCAACTTAATATTCTTGAAATTAAAAACATAGATGACAGAAGCATTGATAAAATTGCGTAATAGATTCGTTAGGTTCTTTCCACAATTTTAAGGTTTTGCGATTAAGTGCTTTATGTTCATTAAGAAAGAAAGAATGGCCTAAGTCTCTGATCATGTGATTGAAAGAGTGAATAGAGTTTGTGGGAAATGTGAGACATCATTTTTTAATGCGACTTTCAAACGTGTAAGTCAACACCCCACATGTAATGTCACCCGAAGCAACTTCATTCCTATCACAGAAACCCAAAAAGGAAACTTTGTGTCTTAAAAAGGTTGTTCTAACTTCACCATCATAAGTCATGATAAGTCATCAATAACATCCTCCGACACTTTGAAATCATGAGCATGAGCAAAACATGTCGGGGTTGAGATTTTGATGCAAGTCATGAATGATGTGTCGCGATTCAAACAGAATTTGAGGGCTCATCTTGTTATCTGCCCTCCTTCTAGTGCCATAATTGTTGATGGTGTTGGGCCTGCCAACATTCAAGGGGATCTCCCAAGTAATAAGTCACAACTAGACCTCAGATCATTTGGAGTAGGAGTCCCAGCAATGAGTGGTAACGTAGTGCCTTGATCACGGTAGTGCCCAGAGATAAGTATGATGAATTTGGTGGAAGCAAGTGTGTGGCCTTGCAGCAAGTCAAGTGAGATGAATGGGGGTTCTAAACATGAAATGGAAAAGGAAGTGGGTCCCTTAGAAGCCTATAATAGTATGCAACCTAAAAGGAACACACCGACAGAATGACATCACAAGCTGTAATGTGGAAAGTCCACAAAACAAAGTGACAGGTTAATCCAACAACAAACCTCCAACAAGATTCTTACAATTTCATACAATATAGTTCATAAGAAAATGTGTAATTTAAACAACATACATTGCTAAAGAAACCAGAATAGTCCAACTACAATAACAACATATGCATGAAAATGTGTTGGCTCATTTATATTATTATTAAGTGAAAGTTCCATCCATACATACATCATTGACAAACACTAGCCCCAATAGTGGAACATTACAGTTATGAACACCTACTCCTCCAAATAAGTGTACTCACTCTAGACTGTGGAGAAGCCAAGCCTCATCACAATACTCCAAAGCCTTCTCTAAGCTTAATCCTAGCCAAAAGCTTGGCTCCCAAAAGCCTGTTCTATGAGTTATGTGGTTCTACTTATAACAAAGGGTGGGGTGACCCTTGACATTCCCCTTTGACTCTTTGACTACCCTCGTGAATCTTCAACTTCTTTACAAATAACTCATTACATTACATACTGAATCTTCACATTCCACTAATGACACTTGGAATATCACTTACAACATAGTTACAAATAACATACATTTTCCACATGCACCCATGTGAGACAAAATAGGCTAGAGAAAGCCGAACAAGACAAAACACTATGACCTAGAATCTAGGAAAATACCAACTCAACAACATCCACTTGATGACTTTTGGTGACGTACTGATACCAAGATTGGTATTGTGCTATGGTGTCCCCATACTTCTTGATAGTGTCTTTCTGGTAGTAGAATCTTGTCTCCATTGTTTGTGGGTATATGGTCTAGGAACCTTTGTCCAAATCATCCTGAAGCATGCGCAACATGGTCTTTACTACGGTAGGAGTACCGATGTACTTCTTCATATTTTTTGTTCTCATATCCAAGTCACTGCTGGTGGCCTCTCGCCTCACCTGTTCCATGTACCTATTGATATCCAGTCGAATTTGGTTCTTCTCCTTGGCTATGGTGAGGGAACTAATTAACGAGATATTGTGTATCCTCACCATGACATCCAAGCTCTTAAAAAACCATGGATATGAAGCTTGTACATTATTGATGAACGAGGCGAGCTACTCAAAGTTCTGGATCTACATCCAGATCTTTGCTTTATCTAGCTTTGACTACAACTTCATCATTTTGCGCAAGTGAAGCGGGGCTCCATTATATCTCATTGTCCATTCTTGCACATGGGTGATAGCAGTGTGTATGTCTTTGAGCATTTGGACAATCTTTCTGCTCTGCCATTGGAAAAAAATAGATGAACAACTTCCTTATGCACAGTAAAAAATATGTCTTAGAGTTTTCACCTGGTGGCCTCAGAGCAGATACTTCAGGAAGTATCACTTTCCTTATTTCTACCATTGATGTTCCTGTAGATTATTCCACTCTCCGCCTAGATGCTTGCAAGTTGTTATCCATTTCTTCATTTCCTGATAACAAGAACTTAACGTTTGAGCTCGTGGCTTCTGCATAAACCATAGTGGCATCAACCATGGTGACTAGATCTTTTCTGACATTTGTCACTATCACCCTTTATTTTATAAATGCAGGTGATGCGTGATCATCTAGGAAATTCTTTATCCGCATATGTACAATCCTTTGCTACAACTCATCAATTGACAGATTCTACACATCCATCAAAGGATCATAGACAATAAAAACAACCTATCCTTGCTTGCTCAAGATTGGTTCTGATACTTGAGGTGGTGGAGACTAAGGGGCAACCTCGGATGCTCTTAGCATGAGGTCGGTATCTTGGTTTTGTGGCTCCTATCCCAGATCCATGTTTGTTTCTTCAACCATTTTTTCAATCCCTTTAGAAAGTTCTCAATCCTACATCTTCTCACCCTCTTCTTCATTTGATGGATGTTCTGACTCCTCAACATGTATGGGCATACTTTTGTCTATGATCCTGTCTTTTCCTTCCTCTTGTTCCTATTTCTTCTTCTCTTCCCTCTCTCTCCTTCTTATCTCCTCCCCTTCTTTGAAATTCTTCTCTATTTCCTACAACTTCCTTTCTACTTCCACCAACCTTTACTTCTTTCTCTTCCTCCGTTTTGCACTCTTTGTGCTTTATTGCCTCTTTTCCTTCACTGAAAAGGATTCTTTCTCATTGAGTGGACCTTCTTTGAACTTGTAGCTTTGCTTAACCTTTGGGTTCTTGATAATCTTCCTCTTACCCTTGTCCTATGCTAGTTTTCTTCTTATTGTTGTTGTTGGTGTTGCTTCTTGAGCTGCTATTGACTGTTGAGCAGCTTTCCATTTTGTGTCTATGTTTTCTGGTTCATTGAGCTTGGATTGGTTGTAACAATACCTCCATGGGTCCTCCTTTGCACAATGACACACCCCATGAATCCATGGATAATACACCTTCACACAATGGTTCTTATAAATCTCATGGGGTTGACAGACATTGTAATCGCTGGTGCCGAAATCATACTTCGCTATCTCCTTGGCTTCAACATCTGCATCTTTCAAGCTCCTAATCTCATACAACTGATCTGAAAAGGAAGAGAAGACCAAGGTGCCTTCTTCCTCCTAAAACCCTACTAATAACCCTGTGGAGAGGTGATATGTGACCTCCTGCATGACAAAATCGTCTATGGCATACCTTGGTAGAACATATAGAGGCTTCTCTCTACCAAACATCCTAATGAAGGTGCCACCGAGTGAGGCATACCAATCTGGAATTTTAAGTAATTCCCCCATCGCTTCTTGGGACATGCAAGGTGGATCCTACTCAAAGATCAATTTGCACATCGGGGTAATGAAATGGTTAGCTAGCCTCACTATAAATCCTCGGTAGATGCACTCAGAAAGAAACTTGCAATAATATTGATGATATGTTCCTGTGGTGTCCATATCCAACCCATGCTAGGAAGATGATACTGGGAACATATTGCATCAAGTAGATATACGAACATGTAGAATCTCTCTTGGTCATCCTTGGATAGATTCTGGGCATTAGTCACATGCAATTTCAATTGATGAGCCAATAGATCCGACTAGATAAATGGTTTTCCATCATTCACCAACTAGTTCAACATGACCACCCAATTCTGCAGAAAGGTATCCATGCTCTCCTGATTGTACAATCTTCATGCAAAGATGATTAAGAACTGGTAGGCATTTCTAAGTGACATTGTTTGGTAAACACGATTGGGTGTGGATCTGAACTTTGACGACTACTTGACCCAATGCTTTATAATATCTCTGGTGTTTACATAGCTATGGGTGGCATAGAAACAATTCATCCATGCGGTTCACCGATTGAGATAAGTGATACATCTGATGATAATTCTCCATCCTGAAGGTAGCACGTTGTGTTCCACTAGCACAACTCAATGTCATAGTCTCAGTATCTGTGGGTGAGACAATCCAATGGATGATGTTCACACAAGAGAAGGTTGGGTACTTGCATGCAACCTTGTGTAAGCTTGACTAGTAGATATTGACATACATGCACTGATCTTCTAGATCTTCCTTGAAGGCCCCTCCAAAGATATTTTTGATTTCCTGCCATGTTATTTTTATGCCCTTTTCAATGAACAACTGAGTGTCTACATAAATGGGTAAACTCACTAACACCTGCTCAACTACATCCCCAATGCTACTGTCAATAGTATCCTTTGATGCAACTCTCTTGGATGCCATGTTACCTGTAACTGTGGAGAGTTTCTCAAAAAAAATTGTACCTGGAGATAGAGAGGACACTCATGGCATGCAAATATTAGCGTGAAACCAAAATCACTTCAAGAACATATCAAACAAAAAACCAGGCAACTATTTGGAAGAATTGCATAATAATGGATCTCAGAGGTTATCAAATGCTAGTTGGTTATGTGCATTGCACAGTCCCAACTTCTAGTCGGGAGGTTCTACTAATTGGAGCTGTGCAATGCATAGTTCAGTCATGCTCAGGCTGGCTAGGACTGTGCATTGCACAATTCCAATGGCCAAGCCTCAGAAATGGCTCCTAGAAATATGCATCACACAGTTGGAGCCAGGCCTTGGGAGCCTCTACGCAATTCTTGTAGCCAAGGAAGAGCCTTGAGTTCCATAAATGCATAGTTCCTACTTGGCAAGAGCTAGATCTAGAGCAAGGAAGCCCATAGCTACCCAATGGAAACATCAAAACGAGCAGATCAGAAAGTAGAAGTGAATGTGGGTTCAGATTTGAGTGAATGATGATGCATGCAAACAAAACAAGTGCAGAAATCAACCAAACTAAAGAACAATGAAGTATGTGTAGAGAGTCACTACAACGATGACCGTTAATCAAAAAACTGGGTTATGGATGCGACACTTGGGAAAGTTAATGCAAAACTTAAAAAAACACTTCTATAAGCTAAAACAAATCAAAGCGCCAACGGTCATTCAATAAAATGGGTAAAACAACACTCTTAGAAGCCAAGCAAACAAAAGGGACAAAAGAACAACAAAGGCCTAAAAAAGCAAGATTTACCCAGAAAAGTTGCGACGATCATGGAAAAGGTTCCTATATCTCCTCGGGAATGCCAAAGCTCTAAGACCGAATGTGAAAATGAGAAATGGGGCATCCATTAAATATATTTTGTCGATTTAGGGTCTATGACTTGAAGGTCAAAAATCTAGGGAAAAGTGACACTTGGCGATAATTTCGAAAAATAACTCAAGCGTAACTCTGACTGCTAAAACTAGAACTCCTATTTTTTAGGGATGCTTTCTCACTCTTTGCTTTTTTCTTTTAGGAAAAAGTTTCCATGCATGCATGAAGAGATTGCATAATTTCTAGGGAAATTGGACAACTCACTATCTCATGCATCAAGCAGCTGCTGAGGGAACAATTCTGTACAATTTTTGGGCTAAGTGGCTTATGTTGCCTCTCATGCTCTATGCAATTTCCTAGATGAATGCAAGCTATCAGCTGGCTCCATGCATTTTTGGAGCTGAAGTCTCACTACTGGCTTGGTTTGCGCAATTCTCGATAGAAATTCTAGTTGCCCTCAAGGATTACATAGTTCACTAAGGCAAGGCTAGAACCAAGTTGAAACGAAGTCAAGAGATTGTCTTGCGGGATAGACAGAAAATCAAGTTGGAAAACACAAGCCGTAAGTAGAAGATAAAACACAATGAAAGCACAAGTACCTGGGTCAACAAAATGAGTTGTTGTGATTTTAGGAGGGAGGGTCCAAAATGAAGCATGGGAAAATTTTTGGATGCCGTGTTGTGTTATTCAACAACCCCCCATTTTTTAATAGTAGTAGTCAATATTACCTAAATAAATGGGGACCCTTTAAAAAAATCCTTCCAAAAATAAGTTTAGCATTTAGGCATTTTCCTTATTTTTTGGAATAAAATAAGATATCAATCAAACATATTTTTAAAAAATATTAAATGTCTCCCTTTCCCACATATCGCATGATCAAGCATGATTGAAAGCCTTGCTAATCCACCAAATATAGCGAAAAGCAATCAAACGAGGACTTCGTGCTTTACTACTTTGAAACTAGTACATTTATTATATAAACTAAGTCATAAGGCATTTTATTAAAACTAAGGCCTGCATCACATATCGCTATTCTTAGAAGGCGCACCTTAATGAGTTATCTTAAAATGTGTGAGATGAAAAATTGTGATAGCAACATTTCCCTTATCACACCACATTTCGAACATTTAAAAGAACACAACAAACTCACCATCCATCGAGAGAGAAAAATGTGATTGAGACCTCGACCCACTCCTGAGATACATCACAGACAACTATTTAGGTTCGCTTCTTAATAAAAAGTGCTTTACACAAGCAAACCTGACAAAAGGGTTATGTCTTGGAAACAATAGTAAGCAAACCACATCTTACATCTAGTAGAAACAATAAGGAAAGTATACAAACATAATGCGATAACGTGATCTAAGAGATTGCCTTGAAAATTGTAAAATTTCCATTTTCACAATTTAAAGGCTTTCCACCCTAGAAGATTTCTTCCTAAATTACGATGCAGACATTAATGAACATTAAAGCTAAGAGATAACGAACCATTAGTGGCATTTAGTAAAAGTTAATGGCATTTATGTGTGAAAAGCCATCCAAGGTGATATGATATCTTCTCATTTGCATTCAAATAAAACTCCTTTGTTATCACCTTTTCAAGTTATCTGTATTATACTAGCTTACTTTCATTCTTATCTCTGTATATCCAATAGCTGTTGTTTTTCTCCATTTTCAGGGAAAATCCATAGAAGCAGTCTTTGGGAGCAATGGAAAAGAAGGGCAAGGCAGTTTTATCTGAGAAATCAGAAATGACTCCTTTATTCACAGATATTACATGTAGCAGAGGAGGGACCTCTACGTGGGAAACCATGTATGATTTATTAGAAGAAGACCAACCAAGACCTTTGGAAACAAAGGTAACAATTGATGGTCGTACTTCCTTAGATGCTATTAACACTCAGGTTGTCCCTAAGCTCCTGAAGGGATACATCTGAGGTAACCACAAACCAATCTTTGGATTGTAGGTTCTAGCCCACCTGCAATCAGAGAGGGCTCTCTCTTAATGATTTAGCTTTGTTGATGATGATTTTAGGCTATTTGTTGGGTTCAGGGGTTTGATTTTTTGTTTGGATGGAAGTTCTGATGGAGGGAAGATATCTTCAAGTGGAGAGGCAAAGTATGGAGCAGAAAGTTTCAAACCATTGGGCGTGGAGTCAAGGAGTTAAGCTGCTGGTGCGTTTTCTTGGTCACAAGACAAATATGAAGCAAGGTAGCTGTATATAACACAATCTTCAAGCTTAAAGAGATGAAATGAAAGTTGAGGGATGAGAGGCAATAAAGAATCTCTCAATATCTTCAATAGAGGGAAAACGAATGAACTGTATCCAGGAGCAGTTAAGAATTCATGGATAACTGTCATACATGATGCGTTAGGGCAAGTATGAGCCAGATGGAATTCATATTTATGCCTAAAACAGATGAAAACATGAAGAAACAACAGAAATCGAGCATAGAGTGTATTTAAACAAATTCTAAGCTAATCTTTATTTCCGATGTTTTAGAGCGTAATTCATGAGTGAGAACAGAGATAAGAAGTACTTATTGAGTTATGCAACAGTGCAAGAATTTCACATTTAATCTTCGACCATTTAAACACAACAACATTTCATTCTCCATGCTTGTGAGCAATCTTTGATTATAGAAAATTTCCAGCATACAATGCGAGTCTCCCTCAGAGCTTATCATCCCAAAATGATAAAAAACAACCAACCCTTAGTACATCTGCCTTCGCAGAATATATAGAAGTTATTTACAAAATATCCCATTGGGAAAATATCTGGACATAACTGTGTTCAGCTACTCTGACATGCTTAATAACTATTCATGAAGAAAAATTTGCACAATAATAACTGAGAAAGTAAATGCGCTTAATTAGCCGTTGTAGGCGTCCTGATTGTCATTCACTCTTGGACTGAGAAAGTCGGTTGATGAGCTGTTCTAGGTGTGCTGTCACCTGCCACTTGTTTGCCTTTTTCAAATGCTTTCCCGTGCCAATTCCATCCATTGTTAGCTTTGAACTTTCCTGATAGCAAAAATTGTGCAATGAAGTTTACTTGTAGAGGCAAGAATATGCAGAAAATCAAATTACTGTAGGATCTGAAGCAGACTTTTCCACCAATATTCTGGTGGTAAATGATGTTTTCTTAACTTGAATAGGACCTCATCCGCTTCTGTATATGCATAATAATTTGGCCAGACCGGAAAGATATGTTTAATCTCATGTTCAATGTAAAATAGATCTTCTAGTTTATTGTATAAACTCTGCCCTGTGAGAGGAGCTGCTTCTTTTGTGTTTCTCGATGATGCCGTGATCTGATTCTACACATACGTATGTAGTAATCAGGCTTGGTAAACCTCTGCTTTGTAAATCTGCCATCCTTTGTCTGAAGGCTTGTACCTTTTGTTTTCATTTCTTGGCACTTTCTTTCTGTCGTCTGGAAAAAATTCCTCATGGTTAGCACCTTTTTGACTCTCACAATGGTCTCTGTTCTGTTCTGAATGTTCAGTGCTGTCAACTGGTCACCAGTACGAGTGTTTAGAAAGTGAATCAATTTATTGGCTAACTTAGGCTTGTCTGCCGATAATGCCCTGGCCTTTTGAGTTTCATACTGAGCTATTGTCATCAAATCTATTTGATCAAAAATGGTTTGAATTCCTGTCCATTGCTCAACGAGAGCCTTGCCAATATTATCCCATAAAATTGTTTTGTTTTGAGCTAGGGTTTCATGGAGAGTGAGGTCTTTCTCCAAGGCCTTTATTTCCCTGGTTTTCTCAGCGACTGTAATTTTTTATTTATCATAGCTAGCTTTTCTTTGGTTTACCTCATTTCTGTCATTTGTACTTCGAGGGACTTAATCTCTTTCAGCATGGCCTCCATCCCTAAATTGGCCTCTTGTGCAGCTGCTGTTGTAGTTGCTGATGTGGTTGTTGTGGCTGAAACATCTATTGCTGAAGTTGAAGTTGGTGGAGGTGCTGTTGTAGTAACTGCTGGAGGGGGAGCCAAGATCGTTGGGATTAATGGAGGAGGCCTTGAAGAAAATTCAGGTTGTTTCCCTTGCAAAGCTTCTTCCAGTGCTTTATTTGTGTCCATTATTCTCTGATTCATTCTCATAAGCAAGGTGTACACGTCCTCCATCTCTTTCTGTTGTGCTACTTTTGCAGTCTAAGGATGAAGAGTTGGCGGTAGTTTCATTTGTTTTCTGAGAGCTTCTAGATCCTCCTCCTTCTTCTTGATCAAGGCTTGTGTTCCCTTGGGATCTTTGGGGTCATTTCCCACCTCTATTATGATTTCCTCAAGGGATTTTATCCTGTTGTCTTTGGCCAATGATGAGGCCTTCTCTAGCTCTAACTGGGCAGAGGTATTATACAAGGAATTCTGCAATCTATGAGCCAGCAGAGCCTTATCTGCCAGAGTCGAGTACACCATTTCTCCTGTCTGCTTATGTAGCTCAATCTGGTCAATAGGGTGTATGTCCTTAGAAAGGACTTCCAGATTAGTTCTTATGTAGTCTGCAGCTGATTGTGGTTACTGCATGGTGGATCTGAAATGACTTAAAGTCATTTTTCCTGCTTCCATTTCATAGGCTGCCATTAGCCTTTGTTGATTTGTAGGGGCCATTTTTAATAGTTGATTATAAAGCTGGAACCTTATTGGTTCATTCCTAGCTTTGATTTCAGTAAAAGCCCTTTTAATGTCTGCACCCCTTTGTGTTTGTTGTTTGGAGGATGAAACCTCCCCGCCTGGTTGTCTGTCACGCTCCTGCTGGAAGGAGCTGGCCGATGTCTCCAAAATAGGAGGGATCTGTTGTCCTGAAGTTCCCTCACCTCTCAAGTTTCCAACCGTTTCCTCTAAGATTTCTTCTTCGGCATAGGGGTTCAACCTTCGCCTTTTCTCTCCCTACTGCTCGGTTGGTGTACCTGTGGGTGTACTCTCTGCTTGGTCCCTCTTTTTACCTCTCTCCTCATGTTGAGGTGTTGGCAGCACAAAAATTTCAGGTGCTTTCGCATTTGTTGAGGGACTTTGCTCTTGATCTCTCTCCAGATTTAGAGAAGGTTGCTCCTCCATTGTACTTTGTCCCTCTGAATGCTCTATTTCCTTGTCCTTTCCTACTGACGATATGGCTTCCCTAGCTGTATGTGGTGAGGCAATAGTTGATGTACTCGCTCCCACTAGTTGTGGCTGTATGGAGGGGGCCTATGGAACACATTCCAGGTCAATTCTTTTTTCAACTTCTTTCATGTCTTTCTCCAATTTTTCTTCTTCAGAAATTTGTTCATCATCTAAAGAACCTTCTACCCATTCGGGTAAATTTGCATATTGCTCTATGTGAGGGATTGGGTGGTGCACATACCCTGAGAGCTTATTTTTTACTCTCCTAAAGCTTATGAAGTGTTCGGGGTCATATGGTGACCAGTAGAAGCTTTGTTTTAACAACATTTCCTCTCTCAACATTTTATCTACATCCTTCGAGGCTTCTTCCCTTTTGTTGAAAACAAAGGGACCCAATTGAGTTCTGATTTTCAACTGTGCCTTCTTGTTTTTGCCATGGAAGTGAACTAGGTCTGCATGACTGAACTGTCTGAAATATTCTAAGGTGAAGAGCCTCATGGGAATGTATATTGGCAGCTTATAGGGAGATAACTCACTCCCATAAATTCTGATAACTGTATGGTTTTGGTAAAAGTACCAATCCCTAATGCTGTATTCTTTGGAAAGATGCAAAATCCTTTGCATTTCGGTAGTAAGTCTGGGAGGAGTAGTCTCCAATAACAAGCAAGTAGCTGGGTATATAAAGAGATCAATAAACTCACAATATGTATAGGGAGAATGTTGAGACATATGAAAAACTAAAGTCCAAAAGACTACAGATCTCCTCTCTCCTCTTGAATAAAATTTCATGAGAGGGACCTTGAAACTATCAGGGTGATAATAAAGCAGCAGATGATAAATGTAAGAGGTGTATTTGAAGACTCTTTCCCTGTCCATCATCATGAATTGCTCATGCATTTTGTTGGCTATGAATGTGGCATAGTCATACATGATGGCAGGGGGCTGCCCTGGAGTAAATATGGCTAATAACTGGAACACTGTCTCATCTACAAACTCCCCTGTCTTACATCCTAAGATGTAGGAAATCATATCCACCATGAGCCTGCCTGTTTCATTGAATGAAACCTGATGATACGGTGGAGGATGGTCACTCTGATATCTCGGTATCATGAACAACTGATTAACTCTTAGTATCTCTGTTTTGGAAGGCCTTGGACCGTTATCAATAAGATGTTTTAGGGTGAGAGGAACCAAGGACTGGGGAGGCTCATAATTCAACATTTGATTGATAGATTGAGGAGTGATATGGAACAACACTGACCCATCTGGGCTAAGGATTTCCCTCAAAGTGGGCTCATAGCGAGAATGGCAGAGATGGATAAAATCAGGCAGCACATTTACTTCTGGGAGGTAATAGATAGGCATACTGGATTGCCAAATTCCCAGGGGATCAGTATTATTTTTATAACTGTTCTTGAATTGACAAACAGTTAAAAGGTGGGATTCAAGCCCCCTCATATCCTCAATCTGGAAATCTCTGTCTGCTAGAGGTATCCAGTCTAAATTCATGTGTGGGGCATTCAGAGGAGCAATATTCAGGGCAACTGGGGCCTCGATGTCTTGTATTGCTTAGATTGAATGCAATAGAGGTGAGATAATAACCAGAAATGGAAATTGAGGTTCTACGAACAACACGACAGGCCCAAATAGTAATTTGCTTTTGAATGGGTCACATAATACAGATTTTATGGAACGCTAAAGAGTGACAGTACTCCAGCTAGACGCCTTAACAAGAATGGGTCGAAACTAGAGGCTCAATGGGCATTGGACGCAATGCTGAGAGGAGGGGAACTAAATTTCGCCTGGGGAGCACCAGTTTGCAGATGGGACAGGAAACTCAGGTTTTTCTTCTAGGAACAAAGGCTAGAACCAAGGAGGTGTAATATAGTTGGGAAGCTCAGCTGAGTAACACACAGATTTTAGTATTTCACGGGCAACCGTGAATAAACAGAGGGGAGGAATAACCCTTTCACCGAAGGAAATTGGCTCAGGGTGTCAGTCCGCAAAGAATGACCAACTGAAATGGTAGGTGCAGAGTAATGGGTGACTGGCAGGGGTAGTTTCACCAGCTAAAAATGAGTTTATTAAGAATTTTGAGCAGAGAAGCACGAAAATAGGGTTTTAGGTAAAAAATGGGTAAATACCTATTATGAGGGCGCCAGAGGCACTTGATAGGACGAATTGAGTTGCTGAGACGAACTATCGTGCCGAATTTGCAGGTTGGCTGGCCGCTGAAGTCTTGGGAGTGTAAAAATAACTGAAACCACATGCACGTTGCTTTCGCAGTAAAAAACAGAAATGAACTAAAATAGTCGTTTTCACGACTTTTAACTCACTTTCCAGAATTTTGGCGCTTTTTGGGATTTTTGGCATTTTCTGATGATGAGGTCATCATGACATATTTTTTGTCGGGTAGCCGGTACGGATAATGACGTGGATGATGACGTGGCAATGGACACCGTGGCAGGGAGGGGTGAGGTGGAGGCGACGTGGCAGGGTGACGTGGCGCTCCTTTACGTGAGGGGAGGGCGGTTTTGGCCTGTGCATCGAACCGCCTTTGGTACGGAGGTGGTTTCTGTCAAGGGCGGCCCGATGCAATGGGAGGCCGCCACGCGTCCCGGTGTACGACGGTGAAACCGTCAGACATCGGACGCTAACGGACTGTCGTAAGAGGGTGCCCGATATGCATGAGGGCCGTCGGATCTGGGAAAGCAGATCCGAAGGCAAACGGGAGGAGAAAAAGCTCGGATTTTAAAGCAAATACGCGCGCATTAACCTTTGAAATAATCACGGCCGCGAGTGGGTTTAAACTTAAGATTAAGGTTTAAAGTAATGTCGAGTTTTGGCCATTTATCAATCGGATATTGATAAAACCCAAAAAGGGAGCAGAGAAGGGTTAAAAGGTTATTTATTCGACCAAGAGTCAAATAAATCCCGAGTGAATGCGGAGGGACTAACAGCGGGCCCCAAATAGACCTACTATTTTCCCGACTTTGGTTTATTTGGCTATAATTGCCAAGGGGTGGGATATTTAGTATTTATAGGGTTTTTATATTGTCTCTTTTAGAGTAGGGGTAGGGAACATGGTTTTAGGGAGCTATATAATAGAATTAGATGTTAATATGAATTCTGAGAGATGACAAGGGATGTGGGGATGTTAAGTTTATGGATTAGAAACTCAAGCATGAGGAAATGAATGGATTATGTAGAAACTAATTCTTACACAAGAAATGTGGCTTCTTTTCACTAAGTCAACTAAATTGTCAACTTGGCTTTAGTAAGAAATGAAATGAGACTAGATTACTTGAGCAGATCTCAAGGTTTTTAGAGGAATGTTAGTTAGATGATTTCTTGGGGGAAAGGAAAGGGAAATTAGTCATGCTTCCTTGTTGTACTGCCAACCAACTGCCAAGATGCCAACTTATACATGCTATGGGTCCTTCTTTTGATAAACCAAATGGTAATACCATCTTTACTTCTACAGCCTCATACTACCTACCCAGCCTAGCAATCCTAACCTTTTTTCTTCACTTGAATTGGGTGCACTTGAATTAGCAAACCCTCAATGTGCTCTTTTTCTTTTTGAATACCCTCCTATCTAAATCTATCCTTATCTCTTCCAAGGGCCCAGATTAAGCAATTGGGCTCCTTTGCTTCTCTACCTATCTAAAATTTGCCAAGATTAGGCTGTTTGGATAGATTATTCTTTCTCTATATATTGCAACCAAAAATTGAAACCTAGGGAGACCAAGATTAAACTGTTTGGACCTCCCCTTGGATAAGAACTTTACAAAAATGGAATAATTCTTCAAAATTGGAATACAGTGGATGAATCTTTGAAATAGCATTTCCTCATGACCTCTTTCTTTGGTGTCTGGCAGCAAATATGGAACATTCCAGCATGCAAAGTATGACATATTTGGCCTGTAAAAATGCCAATCATGAAATATGAGTAACCTGCTGCAACAGGAGGCTAACAGTGGCTCCACTTGGGGATGGCCTTTCCTTGTGAGAAGCCAAGAACAACAGGTCAGATTTCCTTGATTCTTCTATTGTTGTTGTATTCTGAACTTTTCCTTTGGTGGCCTAATTTATTTATGAGCATGACAGCAGACTTGAGGAGCTTAGGGCCTTCACTTCGGGCTTCAACTGCAGTAAGGCTGCTATCCAAATAGGAAATTGCAATCCTACCTACCTATACTAATCAGTGTCTCTTTTTCCAATTAGGTGAAATGAAACAGCTAATGCAGCCATTTGAGCAACTGTAGAGAAAACTGAATTGATTGACTGATTGTCAATGAAGCGGAAAGCATTCTCAGGGCATGTGTTCCTATAACCAACACAAGGGCATAAAAACATCGCTGTTGATGTACCTGGTGCTTACTGAGATAGTATGTTAAAGATTTTGAGTTGAGGAGAAACTCCAAGTAGTCGGCTATAGGATCAATAAACATATCATGTGGGACTACCTTTTCTAAGTCTCCTTGATCTGCTGGAGCAGCTGTATCTTTGATAATAAACCATGTCGCCATTTCTTCAGTCTTTGCCTTGAAAGCATGATTCTGTCTTATCTATAATTCAGATGGTAACCCCAATTCCTCGTGACTTGGGGAAGGAAGATTTTGAAAAAAAAAATTAGGATCACGAAAATTATATGACAGGATTTGAGATTGTAATAGCTCAATTTCTTTCTCATATCTTTCGATCACTAAACCCAGAAAAAGATTATGCTGGCTTCCTTTTGTTTTTGACAACACCGATCTTAGAAAGTCTTCATTAAGCTCAAACTCCAATAAACTTTTCCTGAATCCATCTAATGCTTCGTGAAATGAGAGATATTCTACAGACCTGGTCATCCTGTTTGATTGTTTTTAGCAGTTTGGAACAAGGATTATTTAAACTTTGGAACTGTTTCTTTCCTTCAGTGAAGTCTTTGATTAAAATTTAAGTGGAGTCACCAGGTGGAAGTCTTAACTTTGAAGGGCCTCTGTCCACCATCGAGGACTAGAAATAAATTTGGAAATTTCTAGAGAAGAGCATTTTTCTAAGACAACCTATATACTTCTTTTGTTGGGGATGTTATTGCTACCTCAGTGGAGTTTTCCAACTTGATTTGTGAAACTATTTGAGGAAGTCCCCTAGTGGAGTCGCCATTATGTTAACACTTAGGTTGTCCCTAAGCTCCTGAAGGGATACGGCCGAGGTAACCACAAACCAATATTTGGATTGCAGGTTCTAGCCCACCTGCAATCAGAGAGGGCTCTCTCTTAATGATTTAGCTTTGTTGATGATGATTTTAGGCTAGTTGTTGGGTTTAGGGGTTTGATTTTTTGTTTGGATGGAAATTCTGATGGAGGGAAGATATCTTCAAGTGGAGAGGCAAAGTATGGAGCAGAAAGTTTCAAACCATTGGGCGTGGAGTCAAGGAGTTAAGCTGTTGGTGCGTTTTCTTGGTCACAAGACAAATATGAAGTAAGGTAGTTGTATATAACACAATCTTCAGGCTTAAAGAGATGAAATGA
This sequence comes from Pinus taeda, assembly GCA_000404065.3. Classification (NCBI taxonomy): domain Eukaryota; kingdom Viridiplantae; phylum Streptophyta; class Pinopsida; order Pinales; family Pinaceae; genus Pinus; species Pinus taeda. The sequence continues at coordinate 26,233 of APFE030028340.1, read as the reverse complement.
AAGCTGAGGGATGAGAGGCAATAAAGAATCTCTCAATATCTTCAACAGAGGGAAAACGAATGAACTATATCCAGGAGCAGTTAAGAATTCATGGATAACTGTCATACATGATGCGTTAGGGAAAGTATGAGCCAGATGGAATTCATATTTATGCCTAAAATAGATGAAAACATGAAGAAACAACAGAAATCGAGCATAGAGTGTATTTAAACAAATTCTAAGCTAATCTTTCTTTCCGCTGTTTTAGAGCGTAATTCATGAGTGAGAACAGAGATAAGAATTACTTATTGAGTTATGCAACAACGCAAGAATTTCACATTTAATCTTCAACCATTTAAACACAACAACATTTCATTCTCCATGCTTGTGAGCAATCTTTGATTATAGAAAATTTTCCAGCATACAATGCGAGTCTCCCTCAGAGCTTATCATCCCAAAATGATAAAAAACAACCAACTCTTAGTACATCTACCTTCGCAGAATATATAGAAGTTATTTACAAAATATCCCATTGGGAAAATATCTGGACATAACTGTGTTCAGCTACTCTGACATGCTTAATAACTATTCATGAAGAAAAAATTGCACAATAATAATTGAGAAAGTAAATGCATTTAATTAGCCGTTGTAGGCATCCTGATTGTCGTTGACTCTTGGACTGAGAAAGTTGATTGATGAGCGCTATGCTGATGAGCTGTTCTGGGTGTGCTGTCACCTGCCACCTATTTGTCTTTTTCAAATGCTTTCCCACGCCAATTCCATCCGTTGTTAGCTTTGAACTTTCCTGATAGCAAAAATTGTGCAATGAAGTTTACTTGTAGAGGCAAGAATATGCAGAAAATCAAATTACTGTAGGATCTGAAGTAGACTTTGCCACCAATCTTATGGTGGTAAATGATGTTTCCTTAACTTGAATAGGGTCTCATCAGCTTCTGTATATGCATAATAATTTGGCCAGACCGAAAAGAGATGTTTAATCTCATGTTCAATGTAAAATAGATCTTCTGGTTTATTGTATAAACTCTGCCTTGTGAGAGGAGTTGCTTCTTCTGTGTTGCTCGATGATGTCGTGATCTGATTCTGCACATATGTATGTAGTCTATATGCATACTGCTCCTGCTTTAATAATTTTCCCGCGCTAGTAACCAGGCTTGGTAAACCTCTACTTTGTAAATCTGCCATCCTTTGTCTGAAGGCCTGTACCTTTGTTTGCATTTCTTGGCACTTTCTTTCTATCGTCTGGACAAAATTCCTCATGGTTAGCACCTTTTTGACTCTCACAATGGTCTCTGTTCTGTTCTGAATGTTCAGTGTTGTCAACTGGTCACCAGTACGAGTGTTTAGAAAGTGAATCAATTTATTGGCTAACTCAGGCTTGTCTGCCAATAATGCCCTGGCCTTTTGAGTTTCATACTGAGCTATTGTCATCAAATCTATCTGATCAAAAATGGTTTTAATTCCTGTCCATTGCTCAACGAGAGCCTTGCCAATATTATCCCATAAAATTGTTTTGATTTGAGCCAGGGTCGCATGGAGAGTGAGGTCTTTCTCCAAGGCCTTTATTTTATCTTCTAGGGCTTTTATTTCCCTGGTTTTCTCAGCGACTGTAATTTTTGATTTATCATAGCTAGCTTCAATTTTAGCTAGCTTTTCTTTGGTTTCCCTCGTTTCTATCATTTGTACTTCGAGGCCTTAATCTCTTTTAGCATGGCCTCCATGCCCAAATTGGCCTCTTGTGCGGCTGCTGCTGTAGTTGCTGATGTGGTTGTTGTGGCTGAAACATCTGTTGCTGAAGTTGAAGTTGGTGGAGGTGTTGTTGTAGTAACTGCTGGAGGGGGAGCCGAGATCGTTGGGATTAATGGAGGAGGCCTTGAAGACAATTCAGGTTGTTTCCCTTGCAAAGCTTCTTCCAGTGCTTTCTATGTGTCCAGTATTCTCTGATTCATTCTCATAAGCAAGGTGTACACGTCCTCCATCTCTTTCTGCTGTGTTACTTCTGCAGTATGAGGATGAAGAGTTGGCGGTAATTTCATTTGTTTTCTGAGAGATGCTAGATCCTCCTCCTTCTTGATCAAGGCTTGTGTTCCCTTCGGATATGGGGGGTCATGTCCCACCTCTATTATGATTTCCTCAAAGGATTTTATCCTGTTGTCTTTGGCCAAAGATGAGGCCTTCTCTAGCTCTAACTGGGCAGAGGTATTATACAAGGAATTCTGCAATCTATGAGCCAGCAGAGCCTTATCTGCCAGAGTAGAGTACACCATTTCTCCAGTCTGCTTATGCAGCTCAATCTGGTCAATAGGGTGTATGTCCTTAGAAAGGACTTCCAGATTAGTTCTTATGTAGTCTGCAGCTGATTGTGGTTGCTACACGGTGGATCTGAAATGACTTAAAGTCATTTTTCCTGCTTCCATGTCATAGGCTTCCATCAGCCTTTGTTGATTTGTAGGGGCCATTTTTAATAGTTGATTATAAAGCTGGAACCTTATTGGTTCGTTCCTAGATTTGATTTCAGTAAAAGCCCTTTTAATGTCTGCACCCATTTGTGTTTGCTGTTTGGAGGATGAAACCTCCCTGCCTGGTTGTCTGTCACACTCCTGCTGGAAGGAGCTGGCCGATGTCTCCAAAATAGGAAGGATCTGCTGTCCTGAAGTTCCCTCACCTCTCAAGTTTCCAAGCGTTTCCTCTGAGATTTCTTCTTCGGCATAGGGGTTTAACCTTTTCCTTTTCTCTCCCTATTGCTCGGTTGGTGTACATGTGGGTGCACTCTCTGCTTGGTCCCTCTTTTTACCTCTCTCCTCATGTTGAGGTGTTGGCAGCACAGGAATTTCAGGTGCTTTCGCATGTGTTGAGGGACTTTTCTCTTGATCTCTCTCGAGATTTAGAGAAGGCTGCTCCTCCATTGTACTATGTCCCTCTGAATGCTCTATTTCCTTGTCCTTTCCTGCTGACGATATGGCTTCCCTAGCTAGATGTGGTGAGGCAACAGTTGATGTACTTGCTCCCACTGGTTGTGGCTGTATGGAGGGGACCTGTGGAACACATTCCAGGTCAATTCTTTTTTCAACTTCTTTCATGTCTTTCTCCAATTTTTCTTCTTCATAAATTTGTTCATCATCTAAAGAACCTTCTACCCATTCGGGTAAATTTGCATATTGCTCTATGTGAGGGATTGGGTGGTGCACATACCCTGAGAGATTATTTTTGACTCTCCTAAAGCTTATGAAGTGTTTGGGGTCATATGGTGACCAGTAGAAGCTTTGTTTTAACAGCATTTCCTCTCTCAACATTTTATCTGCATCCTTCCAGGCTTCTTCCCTTTTGTTGAAAACAAAGGGACCCAATTGAGTTCTGATTTTCAATTGTGCCTTCTTGTTTTTGACATGGAAGTGAACTAGGTCTGCATGACTGAACTGTCTAAAATATTCTAAGTCGAAGAGCCTCATGGGAACGTATCTTGGCAGCTTATAGCGAGATAACTCACTCCCATAAATTCTGATAACTGTATGGTTTTGGTAAAAGTACCAATCCCCAATGTTGTATTCTTTGGAAAGATGCAAAATCCTTTGCATTTCAGCAGTAATTCTGGGAGGAGGAGTCTCCAATAACAAGCAAGTAGCTGGGTATATAAAGAGATCAATAAACTCACAATATGTATAGGGAGAACGTTGAGCCATATGAAAAACTGAAGTCCAAAAGACTACAGATCTCCTCTCTCCTCTTGAATCAAATTTCATGAGAGGGACCTTGAAACTATCAGGGTGATAATAAAGCAGCAGATGATAAATGTAAGAGGTGTATTTGAAGACTCTTTCCCTGTCCATCATCATGAATTGCTCATGCATTTTGTTGGCAATGAATGTGGCATAGTCATACATGATGGCAGGGGGCTGCCCTGGAGTAAATATGGTTAATAACTGGAACACTGTCTCATCTACAAACTCCCCTGTCTTACATCCTAAGATGTAGGAAATCATATCCACCATGAGCCTGCCTGTTTTATTGAATGAAACCTGATGATATGGTGGAGGATGGTCACTCTGATATCTCGGTATCATGAACAACTGATTAACTCTTAGTATCTCTGCTTTGGAAAGCCTTGGACCACTATCAATCAGATGTTTTAGGGTGAGAGGAACCAAGGACTGGGGAGGCTCATAATTCAGCATTTGATTGATAGATTGAGGACTGATATGGAACAACACTGACCCATCTGGGTTGAGGATTGCCCTCAAAGTGGGCTCATAGCGAGAATGGCAGAGATGGATAAAATCAGGCCGCACATTTACTTTTGGGAGATAATAGATAGGCATACTGGATTACAAAATTCCCAGGGGATCAGTATTATTTTCATAACTGTTCTTGAATTGGAAAACAGTTAAAAGGTGGGATTCAAGCCCCCTCATATCCTCAATCTGGAAATTTCTGTCTGCTAGAGGTATCCAGTCTAAATTCATGTGTGGGGCATTCAGAGGAGCAATATTCAGGGCAACTGGGGCCTCCATGTATTGTATTTCTTTGATTGAATGGAATAGAGGTGAAATAATAACCAGAAACGGAAATTGAGGTTCTGCGAACAGCACGACAGGCCCAGCTAGTAATTTGCTTTTGAATGGGTCACACAATACAAAGTTTATGGAACGTTGAAGAGTGACAGTACTCCAGCTAGACGCCTTAACAAGAATGGGTTGAAACTAGAGGCTCAGTGGGCACTGGACGCAATGCTGAGAGGAGGCTAACTGAATTTCACCTGGGGAGCACCAGTTCGCAGATGGGACAAGAAACTTAGGTTTTTCTTTTAGGAACAAAGGCTAGAACCAATGAGGCATAATATAGTTGGGCAACTCAGCTGAGTAACACACAGATTTTAGTATTTCGCGGGTGACCATGAATAAAAAGAGGGGAGGAATAACCCTTTCACCGAAGGAAATTGGCTCAGGGTGTCAGTCCGCAAAGAATGACGAACTGAAATGGTAGGTGCAGAGTAATGGGTGACTGGCGAGGGTAGTTTCACCAACTAAAAACGAGTTTATTCATAATTTTGAGCAGAGAAGCACGAAAACAGGGTTTTAGGTAAAAAATGGGTAAATACCTGTTATGAGGGTGCCAGAGGCACTTGATAGGACGAATTGAGCTGCTGAGACGAACTATGGTGCCGAATTTGCAGGTTGGCTGGCCGCTGAAGTCTTGGGAGTGTAAAAATAACTGAAACCACATGCACGTTGCTTTCACAGTAAAAAACAGAAATGAACTAAAATAGTCATTTTCACGACTTTTAACTCACTTTCCAGAATTTTGGCGCTTTTTGGGATTTTTGGCGTTTTTTGAGGATGACGTCATCATGACGTATTTTTTGTCGGGTAGCAGGTACGGATAATCATGTGGCAGCTGACGTGGATGATGACGTGGCAATGGACACTGTGGCAGGGAGGGGTGAGGTGGAGGCGACGTGGCAGGGTGACGCGACGCTCCTGTTACGTGAGGGGAGGGCGGTTTTGGCCTGTGCATCGGACCACCTTTGGTATGGAGGTGGTTTCTGTCAGGGGCGGCCTGATGCAATGGGAGGCGACCACGCGTCTCGGTGTACGACGGTGAAACCGTCGGACATCGGGCGCTAACGGACTGCCGTAAGAGGGTGCCCGGTATGCATGAGGCCCATCGGATCTAGGAAAGCAGATCCAATGGCAGATGGGAGGAGAAAAAGCTCGAAATTTAAAGCAAATGCGCGCGCGTTAACCTTTGAAATAATCGCGGCCGCGGGTGGGTTTAAACTTAAGATTAAGGTTTAAAGTAATGTCGGGTTTTGGCTATTTATCAATCGGATATTGATAAAATCGAAAAACGGAGCGGAGAAGGGTTAAAAGGTTATTTATTCGACCAAGAGTCAAATAAATCCCGAGTGAACGCGGAGGGACTAACAGCGAGCCCCAAATAGACCTACTGTTTTCCTGACTTTGGTTTATTTGGCTATAATTTCCAAGGGGTGGGATATTTAGTATTTATAGGGTTTTTATATAGTCTCTTTTAGAGTAGGGGTAGGGAACATGGTTTTAGGCAGCTATATAATAGAATTAGATGTTAATATGAATTCTGAGAGATGACAAGGGATGTGGGGATGCTAAGTTTATGGATTAGAAACTCAAGCATGAGGAAATGAATGGATTATGTAGAAATTAATTTTTACACAAGAAATGTGGCTTCTTTTCACTAAGTCAACTAAATTGTCAACTTGGCTTTAGTAAGAAATGAAATGAGACTGGATTACTTGAGCAGATCTCAAGGGTTTTAGAGGAATGTTAGTTAGATGATTTCTCGGGGGAAAGGAAAGAGAAATTAGTCATGCTTCCTTGTTGTACTGCCAGCCAACTGCTAAGATGCCAACTTATACATGCTATGGGTCCTTTTTTTGATAAACCAAATGGTAATACCATCTTTACTTCTGGAGCCTCATACTACCTACCTAGCCTAGCAATCCTAACCTTTTTTCTTCACTTGAATTAGCAAACCCTCAATGTGCTCTTTTTCTTTTTGAATGCCCTCCTATCTAAATCTATCCTTATCTCTTCCAAGGGCCCAGATTAAGCAATTGGGCTCCTTTGCTTCTCTACCTATCTAAAATCTGCCAAGATTAGGCTGTTTAGACAGATTATTCTTTCTCTATATATTGCAACCGAAAATTGAAACCTAGGGAGACCAAGATTAAACTGTTTGGACCTCCCCTTGGATAAGAACTTTACAAAAATGGAATAATTCTTCAAAATTAGAATACAGTGGATGAATCTTTGAAATAGCATTTCCTCATGACCTGTTTCTTTGGTGTCTGTCAGCAAATATGGAGCATTGCAGCATGCAAAGTATGACATATTTGGCCTGTAAAAATGTCAATCACGAAATATGAGTAACCTGCTGTAGCAGGAGGCTAACAGGTGCCACCATTTTTTAGATGGCATGTTCTTTTCTGCATCGCATAGCTACATGCCCAATGATAATCCCTTACAGAGATATGGTCAAGTGGATTATTGATCAGGCCGATATCTCAGACAAAGAATTTAAGAATAGAAGCCAAGAGGTTATGGGATGTTTTTCGCCAGACAAACTATGACTTATGTACCACCTGCCAGAGCCACAAGCCATCTGCAACAAATAGTTCCTTGAGAAGTTTGCCGAAGAGAACAAGAACCCAGGAGATGTCACCTGGACCTAGTCGAATAATGACAACAAGATAAAAAAGGACAGAGCAAGTATGCTAATCTATTGCATCTATTTCTCCTCCCCATAGTTTTGTTGTAGCCATGCTATGTAGGATGTTTGGCAAGCTCGATAGCACTAAATTTTCCCCAGAATGGCTGCCATTAATAGATGTAGTCATAAACACAACCATAATGAATTGGGCCCAAATTTTGTCTGATAATTTAGCAAAGGAAATAATCGATCATAGGAGGAAAAGGAGTTCCTCAACGAGGGTTTACCCTCCATTTTTTATGAGTGCCCAGGTGATGGTTACAATTTGTTTTGTTTCAAAATTCACTATCATGGGATGGAAATGGACTATGAAAGATCCACTTCCCATTCATATATATCATAAGGACATGTGGGAATCTCAGTTTCACCTACATTTTTACAAAATTTGTCATGGGGTCATGCTGCCTATCCACAAACAGGTTTACAACCAAGATGCCCCTAGGTTTTCTAAGGAAGCTGAGGTAGATATCTTCCCAGTGGCTAGATGGTTTGGAGAGGCATATATCATGGTTTTTGGGAGCATCACCTCACCTCATGTCCTCCCCTACTATGTTCCAGACAAATTGATGGCTAGAGAGATAACCTATCAAACAGCTAGTGAGGGTGGCTTAAGAAAAGGATTAAAGAAAGCGAAAAGGGCCATTTGGCCTACATTTTTGTTACAGTGTGGAGCATTTGCATTGCATGATATGGGCCATGCATTCAAAGAATTAGAGATCATGCAATATTTGAAATTACCTAAATTCATAAGTCGCTAGTATGACCCAAATGGCACTACCAAAGACTTCACTACCGTGGTAAAAGTGAAGGTATTTAGTCATGAGTAAGACGCATTTGATGACATCTTCCTATAGAAAGAGACATTCACAGAAGTGAAGCACATGTCATCACTAATTTTTTGACCAAGAAGATCTTGAAGCCTTTCATCAATACAGAGAAAGGATATTGTTAAAGCTCCCATTGGACCAATTATTGATTGAACCAATAAGGGAACCAACTCCCAGCATAAGCCTCGAAGGAAGCTCCAGAGAAAATTCTAAAGATAATTCCCAAGAAGAGTCCCAAGAGAAGTCTACCGAGTCAGAGAAATCAGAGCAACAATCATAGAATGGGGGAAGCAAAAAGAAAGGATTCAGAAAGAGGTATAGCCTAATCTACAGAAAAGATAGTTGAGCAAACTTCATCTAGTAAACAAACTGAAGTTCATTCTACCTCCACCGAGTCAACAAAACCCCCAGTGATTGATTTAGAGAAATAATGGGAGAATTTTAGTAAAAATATCCATAGAGAGAAACAAGCACCTGAGCCATAGACTCTGCAACACAAAACACCTCAAGAAATTATATTAGAGAAAATTGTAAGTACTCAGGAGGCAGAGCACATTCCTGCCACTCCTACCTTTGAAATTGTTTTGAGAATTGAGGAGATTCCTCCTTTAGATGCGTTATATAGCCCAACCCACAAAGTTGTTTTCGAAAGGCAGAGAAAGAAGAGGAAGTTGGATGCTACAACTGCTACTACTCCTGATAATGAATCGATGGATATTGTCTAGAAAGACTCACCCATATACCCATCTAACAAACCTACTAGCCTCCCTAAGTTTGCATGAGCCTATGCTACAACAACTATTGACAAAGCAACATAAGTACAAATGTTGCTTAGAGAAAAGGAAAATAAAATTATGCTATTGGAACAACAGTTAGAGAAAGAAAAATCTAACCAACAAGTGGAATTGCAAATAACCAAGATCCATTAAGGATTCGAGCAAATGAAAATAAAACATCAAGCCGATTTAGCAAAAAAGGAAGCGCACATACTAGAATTAACAAATAAGTATAAGGACAACCTAAATATTGATCAGTTTATAATCGAAGCGTTCAACCTAAACTCCCAACTAATGCATCAAAAAGAAATTCTATGCCAGAAGGTCTCGTAGTTGAGTCCTTATTGCGAGACTAATGACAAGTTAACGAGTCAAGCCGTTGACATGAGACTCAAATATGATGAAGTCTTGAAAAGAGTTTTTGACTTCATCACTTGGAAGAATTTAGAGGATGGGAGGAAGGCCGATCTGTCTATACTGGAGGAGTCACATAAAGAAATTTTATTTGTAGGCTGGGATTCTTGGCTTAGGCAAGCAGAAAAGGAAACATTAATTGTAGTAGCAACAACAAACTGTGTCATTGAAAACATCAAAAAAAATATACGCAGCACAAACCTGGTGGCAAAGTTTATACTAGGTTCCCTTTCGAATGTCAAACAGCTCGAACAACAGTGGAGGCAGGGAATAGGGGGAAAAGAGGAAGCAATTAGGCAAATGACTAGGTTAAATTGGGAAGCGTACTCACAATATTTAGTTAAACCTTACAACCAGTGGATGACCCTTACTGGAAATTAGAGGAGATGCCAACCAAGGTTGGGATCGGGTGGTTTTCCACCGATATTGTAAGCAATGATTTTCAAGGATTCAACATTTTTGGCCCTAGAAGCAGGGCCTGACTGCGAATGGAAAGTAAATCCAAATTAACAGGCCATTCTAAGAGTAAAACACCCTCACCATCACCTCCAAATTTTCGAATGCGTTCCAAATCTCCTAATCCTATGAGAGATGTTGTAAAAAAAACAAAAAAGCCCACTGTTGAAATCCCAAAGAACCCAGGTCATTATTCTTCTACCGAAGCCCCTGAAGTCCAATCTTTGATTCATAAATTATAGGGGATTTTGATATCTCAAGAGGAATCTGAGTTATCCCAAGATAGTGTCACCTTTCAGTTTACCCCATCTCAACCATTAACTAGAGCACATAGAGGAAAGCTTGGAATCCCACCATTTGAATTCCCTCTACCAAGCCATAAGAAATCTAAGAAGACACCATATGAATCTCAAAGCGAGGTTATTTCATCAACACAATCATCATCTTCATTCATTCCATCCATATCATCACAAGACCAATCATCCACCTCACCACTCCAAATCATGATTCACACAGGTACCGGAACTCCATCTTCCTCTACCCAACCACCTTCAACCACTGCCACATCTTCGTCTTCTCTAATACCAATAATGGCTCAGCCTCCTCAAAGGCCATGGAAAAATCCAGGAGTTGTTAGGATGGCTGCACCTTTACATCCGTTACCAGCCCATCCAGAGAAATGGCAATCTTGATAGTGGCCGAATGGCTGAGGAACACATAAACAATTTTATGTTGTCCATTAACTTGAAAGAAGTAGTAGAAGAAGATGTAGTTGTAAGATTATTTCCATATACTTTGCAAGGGGTAGTAGGATCATGGTACTTCTCATTACCATCAGACTCTATTAATAGTTGGGATGCTTTTCAAGAGAAGTTCTTAACTAAATTTGGAGATGATAGATCCACGGCTACCCTAATCACTGATCTCTCAAATTTGAAAGCTAAACCTAAAGAACCAATAAAAGAATTCAACTCTCGCTTCAATAAATTATTGAATAATATATCAGTGGCATCTAAGCCCAACGATGAGGTCTAAAATGAGTGGTAAATTTTTTTTCTCCCTTCAAACACAAATATTTTCGTCGATAAAGCTGCCAAACCAACTTTTGCAGAAAATATGAAAGAGGCAATAGATGTAGAAAAATGTATTCTAGATGTAGATAAGAAAAATGCATTAGAAGAATAAAAATCCAAGAAAGTGACTTTTAGGGATGAATCCAAGAAGAAACCACCAAAATATCCTTTTGATATTGAAGGTTTGCAGAAAGTCCTCAAAACCATGTCTAATGAAATGGTTGATATTAAAAAATAGGTAGCAGAGACTTCCTCTAAGAAATATTTTAGACCATTTAAAAGGAATTCCTTGCTGATACTAAACCTCCAAATGCTATATCACATTCTGAATTAGATGGAGAGGAAGATGAAGTTTCAACAAATAAAGAGCAAACAGATGACGAAGAAGTGGTAGAGTTACAAGGAATGTGGGATTTCATACTTCCCAATGAAGAAACACAAGAAGCACTGCCTGTTGTCACCCAAAGTAAAAACCCTATTGATTTTCCGCAAAAAATCCAAATCAGAAGGCTTCAATGCCACCCCCCAAAGACAAAACAATAGTTAAAAAATATTCACCAAAATGCACTCAAACTACTCCCCCTCAGTTGAACTCTTCATCTTCAACTAAAACCCTAATAGTATTTGATGAAATTGAATATAATATTGTTGATGATATGAAAAAGACTAGGGAAAACATCACCTTTAATGAACTTAGCAAGTTAAAACATCAGCAAAAGCTACTCCTTAAGGAGCTCAAAGCAGTACCTACTTCAGCTCTTCTTACTGTTGTGATCTCACAAGATGCCCAAGAAATGGGAAGATCCCCTAGCGCCTATTTAAACAAAATTGATCTAACCAACATTGCTCTGATTGGAGGAAGATCTAAATCTCATACTCCTCCATTCCTCATTACTTTTGAATTTTTTAATAGAAATTTATGCAATTGTTTAGTTGATTCAGGAGCTTCATCTAACATTTTACCTAGAACAGTTCGTGCAAAGCTGGATGTTCAGCCTCAAAAATTTGTTGTATGCATTTTGCAGTTAGATTGGTCTCAAGTCGAAGTTGTTGGGGAACTTAATCAAGTAACCATCATACTTTTGTCAAATCCCAAAGTTTGTCAAGTCATTGACATTCTTGTAGCTGATATTCCTGAGTTCTATGGCTTAATCCTTAGTAGAGACTTGTCAAAAAAGCTTCATGGATATTTTTTGACTGATTTGTCTCACAAGTGGCTTCCCTATAATGGCAAGCCAAGTCATATAAGGTTTGATCGTGAAAAACATCAACATTACATAGTCACGAAGCTAGAAAGAGAAAATGAACTAGTGGCGTATAGCAACAATATCATCAGAAACTACTCAGTAGAATAATTTCTAGGAAATTTTAATGCTTATACTTCACCTTTCTTGGAAAACTCTATAGTATCTCAAGTTGAAAATTTTTCCCAAACAGATACTTCTAAGTGTGTAAATTTTGTAGATAAACCTGTAGTTAGCTCTTTATTTAGGAAATTATTTTTTGATGGACCTAAATCCAATGATGGAGCAGGAGCAGGATGCATATTAATTAGCCTAGAAGGGGAAAATACTATGTTAGCATGCAACTTGAATTTGATTGCACAAATAACACCGTGAAATATGAATCATTAGTTCAAGGTTTGTATAAGGCCATTGGCTTTAATATCAAACACCTCCAAGTATTTGGAGATTCAGAAATTGTGATAAAGAAGGTAAGAAATACTATACACTATTTGTCAGGACATTTGAAACACTATCAGTCATTAGTCCAAGACCTGACGTCCCACTTTACGGCGTTTAATATTTCCCCTATTCTGAGATTCCAAAACGAAAGCACCAATATCTTATCTAATGTGTCTTCCAAGCTTATTCCACCAGGGAATTATAGTCCTGATCACTTTTCTATTGAATTGATTTTTAAGCCTTCTATTCCCGACAATATCACCAACTAGAGAGTCCTTAATAACGATCTGGATATCATAAGATTTTTGACAATAGAAGGCTCTTATGATGACCAGATAGTTGAAGAAGACCAACATGACAACCAACTTAAGCAAGAAACAACTAATAATACTATACCAAAGTCTGTGGTTAAGTTGGAAGATTTGTATGACCAAAAGGATAGATTCAAACGACCCATCAAATCAAAACTTTAGAGTTCAACTCTAAACTTTGAATTGGTTAACCTTGGAACTGACCTGATACCTCAAAATATTAATCTAGACCTCACACTTACGTCAGATGAGAAATCAACCTTTCTACGTTTGTTGAAAAAATATAGGAATGTCTTCTCATGGAACTATGAAGATATTAAAACATATGACACTTCTATTATTCAATATACTATTCCCATGATGTCTGATGAAAAACATGTTCAACAGAAATTAAGAAAAATCCATCCTAATTTATAAAATCAAATTAAATCTGAATTAAACAAACTGCTAAAATCCAATATTATTTTCCCTGTCAGACATTCCAAGTGGGTCGCCAATCTTGTCCTAGTTAGAAAGAAGAGTGGTGATATTCAGATATGTATAGACTTCCACAATCTAAACAAAGCATGTCAAAAGAGAAACTTTCCATTGCCTCCCATGGAGCAAATATTGCAATCAGTTGTAGGCTTAGAACTAATGTATTTCTTGGATGGATTCTTAGGTTATAATCAGATCCAAGTACATCTAGATGACCAGCTGAAAACTACATTTAGTACAAAATGGGGCACTTATGCTTATTAGAAAATGCCATTTGGACTAATCAATATTGGTGCTATTTTCCAAAGAGCCATGGACATAGCCTTCAAAGGTTTAGTAAACGTAATCTACTTGGATGTTATAACTGTATATTAAAAAAAGTGCAGTTTTCATGTCAGAGGTTAAAACAAATCTTTGAGCGTTGTCAAAGGTATGTAATTTCTCTTAATCATAAGAAATCTTTCTTTTCTTTAAGTGAAGGAAAAATCCTTGGATTCATTGTATCCAAAGTAGGGATTCACATTGACCCTGATAGAATAAGAGAAATCTTTGAAATTCCTTTACCTTATAACAAAAAATCAATGCAATCTTTCCTAGGTCAAATTATTTTTTTTTAAAGATTTGTCCCTGACTTCTCATGGATTGTTTTACCTCTCCAATCTATGATAAAGCAAACTTCTCTTTTTAAATGGGGACACATAGAACACGAAGCTTTTGATTCGATTAAATAAGCAATCAGTAATTCTCCCTCTTTAGTGACTCTGAATGTTTCAAATCATTTCATTCTATATACCTTTGCTTCTGAGAAATCCTATGCAACGATATTGACACAAGTAAATGAAGAAAAGGTTGAAGCCCCAATCACTTTCTTTAGCTCCAATTTGCAGGGGGTTGAATTGAATTATTCAAATGTTGAAAAACAAGCTTTTGTTGTTTTCAAATCAATAAAACACTTCAAAACTTTCTCCTCAAAACCCACACCAAAGTAATAGTGTCATTCTTAGCAGTGAGAGAACTGTTCATAAAAATGGATGTAGGGGAGAAGAGAGCAAATTGGTTGGCATCTCTCCAAGAATATGACATTGAAATCAGACCAACAAAAATTGTAAAAGGTCAAGGTTTTTGTAGGATGATGGCAGAAGCATCTGATTTATCAACACTACAAGACTGAGGTGATGATGTACAAGTCTATGAAGTAATCCTTAACGACACTGAGTCAAGTTATGCTAATATCATATTTTAATTAAGAAATGGATATGCCCCAACACAATTAAATTATAAAAAGAGAAGGGAATTGAGGCTAAAAGCCATACAATATCAAATCGTCGATGATGTGTTGTTTAGAGTAAATTATGATTATTTTTTACTTAGATGTCTTAAAAAATCTGAGGGGGAAAAGGTGTTGTAGGAACTCCATGATGGACCAATTGGTGGAAATTTTGGAGGAGATACCACTACGCATAAAATTTTGCATGCTGGTTAATACTAGCCAACATTATTCAAGGATGCACATAGTTATGTAAGGAGACGTAAAGTTTGTCAGACAGTTGTTGGTAGATAGAGAAAACCCGCATTACCGTTACATCCAGTCAATATTGAACAACCATTTGAGGAATGGGGATTGGATATAATAGGTGAGATCATTCCTCATTCTTCTAAGTGGCATAAATATATTCTTATAGCAACTGATTACTTCATGAAATGGATGGAAGCAATTCCACTCAAGGTAGCCAATTCTGAAAACATCAGTGAATTCATCAATGAATTTATCATTATGAGATTTGGTCTACCATCTGACATGATGTTTGATAATGCATATTATTTTTCAGGCAATGCTATGATAGAATTTTCTCTTAAAATAGGTTTCAAGCTCAAATACTCTGCTCACTATTATACACGGGGGAATGGGTTAGCTGAATCTACAAAAAAAAACCTCATAAGGATTATTAAACAAACTATTGACCAAAATTAGAAGAACTAGCATAAGTCTTTAATATTTTCTTTGGGTAGATCGAATAACTCAAAAGGCCTCCATTGGCACTTCTCCTTTTAATTTTATCTATGTGAAAGAAGATGTCTTACCTATAAATGTAGTTATTCCGTCTTTAGCCCTAGTTTAGTTCATTGAAGAAACTCCATCCTCTTCTATGCAAGTTAGATAGTTACAAATCCTTAAGCTCAAAGAGGAAAGGGAAAAGGCCAGAATCACACACGCACATCATCAACTGTTAGTCAAACCTTCCTTTGATTCAAATTCTGTAAGTTCAAAATCATTTCATCTCAGAGACCTAGTATTGAAATGGGATAAATCCCATGAGGAAGAAGGTAAGCATACCAAGTTCCAACAAATGTGGCTTAGCCCATTTCAGATTGTGGAACAAATAGGCCCATCAACCTTTTTATTGCAGGATTTATCACGCAAGAGAGAATCTCTAACTGTTAATGGGCAGATCTTAAAGAAATATTTTCCATAGAAGATGATCTCTTCTATTCACTGTATATTATTTCCTTTATTTTATTTTCCTATAAAGAATAATACAAGTTGAAGAACATTTACTTTTGGCTTTACAAATAATAGTCTCTTTTTTAAATTTTGACTTTTCGCTTGTATAAGTAAAGATTATTATGAAAATGACTTTCACACATAAAACATAGGGTTAGGTCATGTTGCTCTCAAATTGCTTGTTCTCTACCAAAATTATTTGATCCTTGATAAAACTTAACTTTAGAAAGGAAACTTTTCCTCTACATCAATCAAGAAAAGTATCAATAACAAAAAAAGTCTCTCTACAGAAAAGCATCTTTAAAACTCTACAATTGTCATATAGAAGTTCTTAAGGAGCCAATGATTCTCCCCATCTATTTAGTTTACATTTTTTACATTGTAATTTTAAAATATACTTAAAACTTAAAGGATAGGAGGCCTCATCAAGAGCCGGCTTACCATGATCATAAGGTTGTAACTAGCTGACATTACCAATACTGCATATCAAAACAGGGTAATGGCTTGAGATTGTATTAATCAAAAGACAAGGGGTCTCATCAAGAGCCAGCTTGTTCAGTTAAGTTGTAATCAAGTGAATGGCATTGTCAATTTTGGTCACCAAACCAAGACATTGTCCTTTAAGGGATAAAAAAATGAAATTTTGAAGAAAAGGAATTATTTCAGAAAATAAATCGAAATAAGTATACAATCTAAGCTTATCTTTAAAAATAGTATTCTGACCAAGGTGGGATACTGAATCATTATTTGTTAAAAGGTAACCCTATCAAGGCTATGAACACATGCTGGTAGTATAGGCTCTACCTATGACAACTGAGTATACCAAAAGATTGATATGTGAGTAGTCTCCCTATTTTTATCTTTAAAACCAAGTAATGCCTGATGTATACAAAGTAACTTTCTTATGTAAGAGGATAATTAAAAGGATGATAGTTAAGTGGATGTTGTTTAAATATTCAAAGAGAAGTATGACTTATCTTATATTTCATGTAAATTTTATTTTCTAAACCATTTTTATTTTGGAAGTTTTTAGAAATTAAAAAAAAAAAAAAAACTCTCAGAGATAACTGGTTCTTCCAAGTGAATCACCAATTGTTGTGCTATTCAACAACCCCCCATTTTTTGATAGTAGTATTCAGTATTACATTAATAAATGGGGACCCTTTAAAAAATCTTTCCAAAAATAAGTTTAGAATTCAGGCATTTTCGTTATTTTTTGGAATAAAACAAGATATCAATCAAACACCTTTTAAAAAAATATTAAATGTCTCCCTTTCCTACATATCAAATGATCAAGCATGATTGAAAGCCTTGTTAACCCACCAAATCTAGCGAAAAGCAATCAAAGGAGGAATTTGTGCTCAAATACTTTGAAACTAGCATGTTTCTTATATAAACTAAGTCCTAAGGCATTTTATTAAAACTAAGGCTCGCATTGCATATTGCTATTCTTAGAAGGCGAACCTTAATGAGTTACCTTAAAATGTGCGAGAAGAAAAATTGGGATAATAACATTTCACTTACCGCATCACATTTCAGACATTTGAAAGAACACCTCAAACTCACCATCTGTTTAGAATGCGAAATGTGATTGAGACCTGGACCCACTCCCGAGATATGTCACAGGCAGCTATTGACGTTTGTTGCTTAATAAGAAGTGCTTTACACAAGAAAACTTGACAAATGGGTTATGTCCTGGAAATAATAGTAAGTGGAACATGTCTCGCATCTCGCAAAAACAATAAGGAAAGCATACAAACATAATATGATAATGCGATCTGCGAGATTGCTTTGTAAATCACAAAATCGCTATTTTCGCAACTTAAAGGCTCACCACCCTAGAATCTTTCTTCCAGACTTACGATGTAGACATTAATAAGCATTAAAGCTAAGAGATAACAAACCATTAGTGGGCATTTAGTAAAAGTTAATGGCATTTATGTGTGAAAAGCCATCCAAGAGGTTATGATATCTTCTCACTTGCATTCAAATAAAAATCCTTACTTATCACCTTTTCAAGTTATCTATATTATCCCAGCTTACGCTTATTCTTATCTCTGTATATCCGATAGTTGTTTTTTTTTCCATTTTCAGGGAAAATCCACAGAACGAGTCTTTGGGAGAAATGGTAAAGAAGGGCAAGGTAGTTGTGTCTAATAAATCAGAAATGACTCCTTTATTCATAGATACTACATGCAACAAAGAAGGAGGGACCTCTACATGGGAAACCATATATGATTTATTACAAGAAGAGAAACCAAGACCTCTCGTAACAAAGGTCACAGATGACAGTCGTACTTCCTCAGATGCCACCACTTTTGAGACAGAATGCTCATTTTTGCATTGCATAGCCACACGCCCAAAGATAATCCCTTATATAGATATGGTCAAGTGGATTATTGATCAAGACGATATCTCAGACAAAGAATTTAAGAATAGAAGCCAAGAGGTTATGGGATCTGTTTTGCCAGACAACCTACATCTTATGTACCACCTACCAAAGCCACAAGCCATCTACAACAAACAGTTCCTTTAGAAGTTTGCCAAAGGGAACGAGGACCCAACAGATGTCACCCAGACCTAGTCGAATAATGAGGGCAAGATCAGAAAGGACAAAGCAGGTATGTACTTTGCTACATCTATTTCTCCTCCGCATAGTTTTGCAGCAACCATGCTATGTAGGATGTTTGGCAATCTCAATAGCACTAAATTTTCCCTAGAATGGATTCCATTAATAGATGCAGTCATAAACGCAACCATAATGAATTGGGCTCAAATTTTGTCTAATAATTTAGCAAAGCCAATAAATGATTATAGGAGGAAAAAGAGTGTCTGAACGAGGGTTTACCCTCCATTTTTATGAGTGCCTATGTGATGGATGCAATTTTTTTTGGTTCAAAATTCCCTATCATGGGATGGAAATGGACTGTGAAAGATCCACTTCCCATTCATATATATCATAAGGACATGTGGGAATCTCAGTTTCACCTGTACGTTTACAAAATTTGTCATGGGGTCATGCTGCGTATCCAACGAATATGTTTACAACCAAGATGCCCCTAGGTTTTCTAAGGAAACTAAGGTAGATATCCTCCCACTGCCTAGATGGTTTGGAGAGGCATATATCAGGGTTTTTGGGAGCATCACCTCACCTCTTGTCCTCCCATACTATGTTCTAGACAAATTGATGGCTAGAGAGATAGCCTATCAAACAGCTAGTGAGGGTGAGCTAAGAAAAGGATTAAAGGAAGTGAAAAAGGCCATTTTGCCTACATTTCCATTACAATGTGGAGTATTTGCACTACATGATCTGGGCCATGCATTCAAAGAAGTAGGGACCATGCAATCTATGAAATTACCTGAATTCCCATGTCGCTAGTATCACCCAAATGGAACTGCAAAGACCACTACCATGGTAAAAGTGAAGGTATTCAATCATGAGGAAGATGCATTTGATGACATCATCCTACAGAAAGAGACATTTACAAAAGTGAAGAACATGCCATCACTTATTTTTGACCAAGAAGAGCTTGAAGCCTTTCATCAATACAAAGAAAGGATATTGTTAAAGGTCCCCTTGGACCAATTATTGATTAAACCAATAAGGTAAACAACTCCTGGCGTAAGCATAGAAGGAAGCTCAAGAGAAAATTCTAAAGATAATTCCCAAGAAGAAGCCCAAGAGAAGTCTACCAGGAAGTCAGAGAAATCAGAGCAACAGTCACAGAATGGGGGAAGCAAAAGCAAGGAGTCAGAAAAAGATACAACCCAGTCTACAGAAAAGACAGCTGAGCAAACTTCAGCTAGTAAAGAGGTTGAAGTTCATTCCACTTCCACCTAGTAAAAAAAACCCCTGGTGATTGGTTTAAAGAAAGAATGGGAGCATTTTAATAAAAATCTCCATACATAGAAACAAGCACCTGAGCCACACACTTCGCAACACAAAACAAGGTCATCCGTCATCTGCTAGTGGTCTTTTCATCAGAGATCAATTACCTGAGTTAAAGAGTATTTTGTGTGTTTGGACATCCTTTGAAAATAACTTTTGGTTCTTATGTCTTAAGTTGGTTTCATTAGTGTTGGATTAAGTAGATACTATGAAAGTTGCTTAATTTCCATTCGACAAACAATATATTACAAATTGATTGTCTCATTTGAATTGAAAGGAAGTGCTTTCTTTGAGTTTCTATTTGGAAAAGCGAAGGTTAAAGTGTTTATCCTTTCAATAGTTTTTGAAACAATTTTTGTTGCATTCAAATCATTAATGTGAAAAAGATTTTCATGTTTGTTGGCTTGCTTGCATTATCTTTTACTTTTTTGCACTAGATTACATTGATTGCACTAAAGTGAAAAGGAAAAAATCATCATTATATCTTAAGGTAGTTCACTTTAAGGTTTTTGTTTTTCCATTGCATTTGGAAGACAAAATTGAAACTTAGTGGAATGCGATATTGAAATTAGTTACCGGACGGGAGCTGCTCGAATGCGAATTAGGGTTTTGAACTGTGCCCTAAGGAAACGCCGACCGCCTGCAACGCGCTGCATCCGCGTAGCCTGACGCTTCTGCTCCCTGCCTGCTCATTCGGGAAGACAACGTCATTCATGGAATCGGATCAGGGGGGGGCATCAAAGCCTTCCCCTTCCAACCTCAAAGCAAATGAGGAGGTCATCTTTGGATCCTTTGATCCGGACTTGCTCAGTCAAGGGCAGGAAAACCCAGAAAACAACAGTAACATGCAAAGCAAGCAAGATCCAAATAATGACAAACCTCAAGTCTCCTCATCGACCTGCCGCCCAATAGCCAAGGAAAGACCGAGAATTGAACTGCCAGGAGACATCATTGACAGCCGGATTGAGTTCATGCAAGAGCATGCAGTCATAGGGAAATTCATCGGGTTTTGGCCAACAGAACGAGCCTTAAGAGGATGGATAGCTGCCAAATGGAAGCCAAAAGGGGACATCACACTCCAATTAGGAGCAAAAGGCTTCTTCACAGTTATATTCTACTGTCTGGAAGATAAGAATCGGATTCTGGAGGGAGGTCCATATTTCTTCAACTCGGCAGGACTATACCTCAGGAACTGGAAACCCCGTTTCAACCCGGATAGCGAAGACCTAGCCTGGGCGCCCGTCTGGATCAGGCTCTTCTCACTCCCGGAGGAATACTGGGCAGAGCAATGCCTTATGAAGATAGGCAATGGAGTGGGAAAATACATCAGAGCTGCTGAGGAAACAAAAAACCGTAAGTTTATTTCTTATGCTAGAATCTGTGTTTTTATAAGACTCAATGAAGCCCTTCCAGATTATGTTACCCTAACTCATAGAGATGAGGAATGGATTCAACCTCTTGACTACGAGCATGTCCCATTCAGATGCCGTAGATGCCATGTTATAGGACACTTATTCAGGGACTGCCCCCTTAATGCCAAAACTAGTGCTCCTGAAACCTCTGATACCTCCCCCCAAGATGGATTCACCAAAGTCACCAGTAGGAAACGCATGCACAAGAAGCCTCAAAATGGGCCAAAACCCCAGATTCCCAAACCCCAGAATCAGGCTTCTAAGAATAGCTTTGAGTCCCTTAGCAATATCCCTGAGGATTCCGATCCCTCCCTTGAAATTTTGACAACCCCTGATTCCCTTGCCCCTTCACCCATTGCCCCTGCATCCAAAACCAGCATTGTCTCTTCGGAAGATCGCCCTATAGACCAATCTCCGGTTCTCAGTAATAACCCTTATCGCCCTTCTTCCTCTTCCCATCCCCCCCCTTTTAATCCCTCTTGGTCCAAACCGCCTTTGATCAACCCTATTATTCTCAGAAGAAGCCCAGAAAAGGATCCAGTGATCCATGAGGAAATGAAAATAGATGGGGAGGTATTCCTTCTGAAGGATTCAGAGATTAATTAGGAAGAAGGAAGCCAAATCCAAAACATGCAGGAGGAACCAGAGAGCATTGATTTAAACGGCCTGAACATCATTGATCTAGAGTTAGCTTGCAGGAAACAAGCTTATGAGTCCATCACGGAGACCGACTTAGAAAAACTAGAAGAAGTCATCTCCAGAGCTTATCACCAAAACAAACTTGGCATTCATCCTGGCAGCGATTGGAATGATAATGCACGGCCAAAGGACTCCAAAAAAAGAGGAAGGAAGACAGATCTCCAAAGAACTATAGAGGTGGGAAAAATCCTGGTGGACTCAGGTAGGTATGCAAAGCTGACGAAGTACTACAGACCTGCACCAATCAGTTAAACCATGAAGCTTGTCTCTTGGAATTTAAGAGGGCTTAACAGCCCTGGAAAACAAAGGATGTTGAAAAAAATGATCAAGATAGAAAATCCGCAGATGTGTTTCCTCCAGGAAACCAAATGTAACGGTACATCACTCAGCCGCTTTCTTGCGAAAGCTTGGCCAGGTTGCAAATCAGTTGCAGTAGATGCTTCAGGAGCTTCTTGGGGACTTGCTATAGCATGGAACTCACAAGCTGTCTCCCTCGAAAATTTTCATGCTTCCCACTTTTTTATTCAGGCAACCTTCCATATAATAGGAACTAATGTTCATGGCAACCTTTCCAATGTCTATTTTCCACAGGACCCCAGGAAAAAAAACGAGCTCCTTCAATCCATTGAGGTTCTAAATAGGAACAGGCAACATCCCCTTTGGATTGTGGGTGGAGATTTCAACATGACAACCAAGACTGAGGAGAAATCAGGAGGAAGATCAAGATTGGAACCAGAAGCACATCGTTTCAAGGACTTCATTCAATCAGCCTCTCTTATAGATCTTCAATTCTGCAATGGCACCTACACCTGGAGTAACCGCCGTAGGGGAAATCATCAAATCTCCTCAAAACTTGATAGATTTCTGATTTCAGACAATGCGATCCACCTTGGGGGGGACTTCTCGGCAGAAATTCTTGCTCACTCTGGGTCCGACCATTGGCCAATAGCTTTGCAATGGCAAAGACCTGGGAATCATACCAGGCGCCCGTTTCGCTTCGAAGCCTTCTGGCTATCCCACCCTGCATTCAAAAACTTCGTCAAATCAACCTGGGACTCCTTCACTCCGCCGGAGGGCACAAAAATGTATAGGTTTCAGCAACGCCTATGGTTCCTTAAAAATCAATTAAAGCGCTGGAACAGGGAGACTTTTGGGAATATATTCGAGGAGCAGCAGAAATTACTCAAGGAGCTGAAGGAGCTTCATCAGAATATAATCAATGAAGGGCATACGGACGCAACTCTGGATAGGGAAAGGCTCATATCAGACCGACTGGAGGAACGAAGGAAACAAGAGGAGATATACTGGCAACAGAAATCGAGGGTCAGATGGTTACGAGAAGGAGAGCGCAACACTAAGTTCTTCCACAATACAGCAGTCCAGAGAAGAATGCACAACAACATACCCTTTCTCCAGAATCAGCAGGGGGCAAAAGTAGAAGAGCACAAGGAGATAGAACAGACCCTCCTTAATCACTTTCAACAAGTTCATAGGGAAACGGAGGGGGATAGACAAAGGGAGATTCGGAAAATTACCAGCAACATCCCCAACCTCGTAACAGATGATCATAATGAGCTCCTCATGCGTCCAATTGAGCCCCAGGAGGTCGATGAGGCAATGGCACAGATGAAGGATGGCAAGGCACCAGGCCCGGATGGCTTCACCACTACCTTTTTTCACACTTTCTGGGATATGATCAAAATGGAAGTCTGGGAAATAGTTGAGGAATCTAGAGCAATGAGATGGATTCTCCCTTCCCTCAACTCCACATTCATTGCTCTCATTCCCAAAGAAGAGAATTCCATGACCCCTGACAAGTTCAGGCCCATCGCCCTGTGCAATGTAATATACAAAGTCATGTCCAAAGTGATAGCAAATCGACTAAAACCCCTACTTCCGATGCTCATCTCTCTGGAACAGTCGGGCTACGTTGAAGGAAGACAAATACTGGACGGCATTATCCTCTCAAATTAAATCATTCACTCGCTCAAGCTCTCTAAGCAGGCAGGTATGTTACTCAAGCTTGATCTATCCAAAGCATTTGATAAACTCAGTTGGTCTTATATTCACCACATGTTGACTGCTTTTGGATTCTGCTCCTCTTGGGTACGCTGGATCATGAGCCTCATTACCTCATCCCACTTCTCGATCCTGGTCAATGGCTTCCCTTCATGCCCTTTCAAGCCCTCGCGAGGTATCAGGCAGGGAGATCCCCTATCCCCTTTTCTCTTTGTGCTCATGGCTGAAGGTCTAGGTAGGCACATTAAACAGGCCCTCCTCTCTCAGCAGCTCAAAGGTATATCTATCCACCATTCCCCCGCCTCCTCCCATCAACAATTTGTGGATGACACCATGCTCTACGGCTATCCTTCGGTCCAAGAAGCCTATCATCTGAAATCCCTTCTCAGAGACTTCTCAGATGCCTCTGGCACCCAAGTCAATTGCTCCAAATCTCATATCTTCTTTTTCCACACCCCTCCTGTAGTCAAAAATGCGATCACCCGTATTCTAGGCTTCTGCTCCGCCTCCCTCCCCTCCACATACCTAGGAGCTCCTCTCACAGCCTCTGCAATCAAACAGCCGGCTTGGAGGACCATGCTTGAAAAGTTTGAATCAAAGCTCTCTCTATGGACTCTTCGATCTCTCAATATGGCTAGTCGAGCAGTTCTGATAAAGTCTGTCTTACAAGCCATGCCCCTCTACCTCTTTTCCATCCTAGCCGCTCCTAAATGGGTTCTAAAAAGACTAAGAAATCTGCAGCGAGATTTCCTATGGGGAAGCACAGAGACCAAGCGCAAATGGGCCTTGGTAAAGTGGGACAACATATGCAAACCCAAAATCCAAGGGGGCTTAGGCCTAAGGGACCCTTAGATCAGTAATACTATAATGAATGCTAAGATTTGGTGGCAATGGATAACGAACCCGGACAAACCATGGTCCAAAATTTGGAAAGTCAAATATGCTGATAACAGACCCCAGGAAGAGCTCATAAGGCTTAAGCCTATGGACAGCGGATCGCTCATATGGAACGCAGCGAAGCAACACTATCAGTTAATTCAGAAACATAGCTTCTGGGAGATAAGGGATGGGCACTCGGCTCGCTTTTGGAGTGACGCCTGGAATCAAATGCCAAGTCTTGCCAGCACTCTATCGCTAGAACTTAATCAGCTTAGACAGGAACAGCAACTGGCAGCCGTCAATCAATTTTGGAACCAGGAAACAGTGAACGGATTCAGACAATGGTCATCAATAATTCAGACAGCGCACAATGCCAATATTGCTCGTACAGAGGAATTGGAAAACGAACTAAAGAAAAGAAGTATCCGTGCACAGGAAGGAATGGATATTCTCAGATGGGGCTACACACCGAAAGGGTCCTATTCAACCACAGAGGCTTATAATCTGATTGGTGATTTCCCCATAAAGCCAGATCCTCTTTGGGGGCGAATCTGGAGTTTTAAAACTTGGCCCAAAATAACCCACTTCCTTTGGATGGTGGGTCACCAGAAAATTCTCACATGGGACAAACTGAGGAAACGAAATTTTCAAGGGCCCTCAATTTGTCACAACTGCTTTCTTCATGAGGAAACCCAGCAACATCTTCTAAACTCTTGCCCTCTGGCCATCCAAATATGGGACAAGATAAGCTTCAGATGCCAAAGAAGATGCACAGTAAATAATGACATCATTGATACCATTAGGCAATGGCCCAAAAACCCTTATAACTGCATGATTCTCAATCACCTCTGGAATATCATCCCGGGAATAGCCCTTTGGAACATTTGGAAAGAAAGAAATCGTCGCATCTTCAAAAATCAGAGCTCCACAACAGAAGCTATATGGAATCGAATGAAAAGCAATCTTAGAGAAACAATGCTTCTGCAACCTTGGGCAAAAGAGGACTTCCCTACTGCTGACAATGAGAAAAATATTCTTGACAACTGGGAGTTACAAATTCATCAGGACTCCACAACAACTCAGAGAACCAACAGAAACATCAAAGACAATGGAAGATGGACTCCTCCTCCCAATAACTCATACAAGCTCAACTTTGATGGAGCCTCCAAGGGAAACCCAGGTCAAGCAGGGTTTGGAGGTATCATTCGAGATTCCAAAGGCAATCTCAAGCAACTTTACTATGGAAGCCTAGGATGGGACACCAACAACTCAGCCGAACTGGAAGGCCTCTGGCAAGGACTTTCAATTGCAAAGGAATTTAATCTTCAGCCTCTTCTGGTCGAAGGAGATTCCCAGATCATCATCAATATGGCAAAGAGGATACAAAATGGTTCCCAAACCAGGAAAGTGACTCACAGTTGGAGACTGGAAGCAAGATTGAACAGTATAGAAAAAGAGCTTCTTCAAAACAAAGCTCTCTCTTTTCTTCACACAAAACGGGAAGGTAATAAGACTGCTGACCTTCTTGCCAACTTGGGTGTGGACTGTTCCCTGAACCTCCTATCAGGGAA